>QMFE01003571.1:0-11353 GCA_003314665.1 Tricholoma sp. MG77
TTGAATGGAGCTTGCCTCCGATCCGAGCCTGAAAGGCCCAGGGATACCGCTCTCGATATTCGACCACATGACATGATCCTCACTCGAATCGTCCGAATCTTCATCCTCATCATCATCGTCTTCATCATACTCATTATCACTACTTTCATCATCATCCTCATCCTCATCACTCACAAAAATCCCCTTCCACGGATCCTCCTCATCCAACAAACTTGCACCAGACTCTCTGCTACTACGGCCTGAATTATCAATGTTGCCATTTCCACTTCGTGCTTTAGCTACTGCCCCCACCACTGCTTTGACGAGGAACACAGGGACTGGACGCCGGCGAACAATGGCACGGCAGCATGGGCAGGACTTGTCGCGGGTAAGGATGTAGTGTGGGTCTGAGGCGAGGTCGAGGTCGAGGTCTACATCCATGTCATCAACGGAGGGAGGGGCTTGGCGGAACCATTGTTGAAGACAAACTAGGCACAGGATGTGCCCACAAGGGGAGAGGCTGGGTAGCGGGGTTAGCTAAGCGTAGACATACATGCGGGGTAGGACTTACGCGAAGGGCTTCTGGAGGAGGTCCATACATATTTGGCATTGCAGAGATGTTTCGATCGTTGTGATGAGCTAGTGGGGGTGTTAGTTTTTGGAGCAAAATGGAAGAAGGGTGGCGCACGTCTTCATGTTTCTCGTATTTTGTCTTTAGGGTTTGTGCTTGTGCTTCATGGCTTTGCCTGGTCTGAGTTTCAGACAATAGTTGACTTTTTAGTTCTTCGATTTTCTATGTATTGTTAGTTAATGAAATGAAATGAACTGGGCGCATACAACTGACCTTGTTCTGTTTTTTTGCCCCCTTCTTGTGATCCTGCAGCGCTTTCTTCAAAGCGTCAATCTCATTCTTCATACGCTCAAACTCGGCATGCGCCAGCGGGCCGGAGTACACATGTTTATCAGCACGGTCGTGGTGCTTGCTTCGCCGCGTGTCGTCGGTAGAGAGGTCCCGATCGCGTCGAGACGACCCTGAGCAGGGCCTATCGACAGCTTTACCTTTATCGCGGTCCCTCCTGCTTGTACTAGCAGGGGCATCACTCTCATGATGGAGATCGGAGAACGAGTAATATGAAGTTCCTGAATCTCGGAGATTGAGGATGTCGTTTGTGTTGTTGTCTGGTTTATGTCTTGTAAATGTGGCGACATTACCGAGTTCATTGGAGCTGCTTTGCTTGAGACTTTCGCGATTCCTGCGTGTAGTCATGTTCTAGGAGGCGTTGTCACATTCCAGAACTCGCAGTCATATTAGGTCACGCTGATATCACGTGCCGATAATATAAAATCGCGATCAATCTCAGCCTTTATCTTCATTTTCATCGTTTATCATGCCGTCGAATGCAGGTCGTGTGCTTTTAGCGTATTCTGGAGGACTAGGTAATTGTATTCCATCATCGTATGCGAGATGTGTTGAAGCAAAATGTAGATACTTCTTGTATCCTCGCTTGGTTGATCGAGCAGGGATATGAAGTATACGCTTTCATGGCAGATGTTGGCCAAGAAGAGGTAACGTTCTCTAATGTACCAACAGATTTTGATTTACCATTACCTTACGTGACAGGATTTTGCTGCTGCAGAGAAAAAAGCACTTCAAGTCGGTGCAAAAAAGTTCTTCCTCGAAGTAAGTGTTCTCAAGTAATCGTTAAGCCTATCACCCAACTAATATCACTTCCTACAGGATCTCAAACGTGAATTTGTGACTGAGCTTATCTATCCCGCAGTCCAGGCCAACTGTATCTACGAGGTTTGAATTGTACCATCTTCTCACTCTATTCCTCATCACATTAATCATAAAGAACGTTTATCTCCTCGGTACATCCCTCGCTCGTCCTGTAATTGCCCGCGGCATGATTGCTATTGCTGAGCGAGAAGGCTGCGAGTACGTATTCATCCGATTACACGCATCGAAGACTAATCATCTAATTCTGCATCTACAGTTACGTATCCCATGGATGTACAGGAAAAGGCAACGATCAAGTTCGCTTCGAACTAGCATTCTACGGCCTCAAGCCCGACATCAAAGTAATCGCACCCTGGCGAATCCCGGGTCCGTCCACCTCTTCGTTCACCAACCCTTCTACTTCCTACTAACACCCTCTTAGAATTCTACAACCGCTTCCCAGGGCGTCAAGCCCTCATCACATATGCCGCCCAAAAATCTATCCCTGTCCAACAAACCACAGCTAAACCCTGGTCCACCGATGAGAATCTCTTCCACATCTCCTATGAAGCTGGGATCCTCGAAGACCCTAATACCACGCCCCCAGCCGACATGTGGAAGCTCACCACAGACCCCGAGAACGCGCCATCCACCCCCGACCGTATTACTATCCAGTTCAGCGCCGGTCTACCTGTCAAGGTCACTGACCAAAACAAGACGTACACTGACGAAGTAGATATCTTCCTTGCGCTGAACGCCCTTGGCCGCAAACATGGTATTGGAAGGATTGATATTGTGGAAAACCGGTTCATTGGTGTCAAGTCTCGGGGTTGCTATGAGTCCCCTGGGGCAACGATCTTGAGGGCGGCGCATATTGACTTAGAAGGGTTAACTTTGGATAGGAATGTCCGTGCGCTGAGGGACCAATTTGTGACGATCGAGTTGGGTAGGATATTGTATAATGGGCATTTCTTTACGCCGGAGAGGGAGTTTGTGATGAGTGCGATTCCGGCTAGTCAGCGGACCGTGAATGGGGAGGTGAGGTTGAAGTTGTATAAAGGCAATGTCGTCGTGGAAGGGAGGGTTAGTGAGGAGGTGAGCTTTTTTTGGTTGCGAACTTTGATGGTGAACTAATGTTTTTGGTGGATTTTTTTAGGGTTTGTACGATGAACATCAGTCATCGATGGATGAACTCGGCGGGTTCGAGCCTACAGATACGACTGGGTTTATCCAGATTGAGTCCATTAGGATTAAAAAGTATGTTCGTCCATGCGTCATGCTGTTTGCCTGACGAATTTTGTATGTAGGTGGGCGCAAGCCAACATCCGAAAAGGCCAGGCTGGCGTTGAACCCAAGGACGTGTATGGCAGTCGTGTTTGACTGACCTTTGTAAGATAGGGACTGAAAAACAAATGGCGGTTAGGATATTTCCTCGAAGGATGTTGAATTGTATGTGTCGAATGTACGTTAGGATCTGTGGAAATTACTTTTCTGGAATGCACGGAATTCGAGTGTGTTGTTCACGGTGCTTAGAATTATGGCCTGTGTGTTACGGTAATATCTTCAGCTAGACTCAAAGCCATATGTGCCCCTAAGTACTGTCAGTCGGGCCTCGCAACTGGCACCGGTGTATTCTACAACGATCGCGATGTGCTGACTTGTAGCCTACTTGCCAGTGTATGCTTCGTAACCCGGCCAGAGGTCGAATCTCATGATAAATGGAATCTACCGCTCTCATTAAGTTACCTGACTAGGGATCCCACTGGTTGACAATGTTCCGAATTTGGCCTAAAGAATCGGACAACTCGCCACTGCGAACGGATTTCAAGATCAACAGGTACAATATTTTTAGGCTGGAAACTCCTTACTGTACCGTTCACCATACCGGTCAGGTCTAAGTTTGAGATGGCAGCTGCCACTTGTGGTTCTTCGGGGTCCCAGATCTGGGCCTTCTGCGTGACCTGGTCACAAATCCGTAAGACATTCATAATTTGTACAGCTCAGGCTCGTTAGCTGCCCTAGCGCCAGATCAGAGCTTGCCAGGTAAGTTGGTATTTGTTTGCCGCTTGCTAATTTATTCTTCGTCCCGCCAGCGGCAAAGCAGCTCCTTAATGTGGACTTGCGCTCTAATTTCTCCAAGTCCTTGACAGCTTCCCGAAGACGAATCGGGGCATGAGGTGTTGCTTCTGTGCCATGCCGAACTTTGCCATCACCGGATCGCTTACATAAATTGTGTGCGGACTGGGTACCCGCTTGAGATCTGCACCGTGAATGGCGTTTTTTTGCGCACCCTTTGATGCGGTGTGCTAATTATAGAACGCCGCATGCCCTTGTCTCTTTTCCTTTATCTCTTTTCCTTTATGTCTCGTTCTTTATCATACTGTCATTGCCGGGATTATAGTATATATACCTACCTACATAGACTAGACACCTCAATCCGTTATACACTGACTGAGGTGAGTAGATTGTGTCCTTCGTCTCATTCGGTTACTTACTGTATTATTATAGCTTACTCGTGTATTCACTGAGGCACAGTAGTAACCCAATATAGTCCGTTATACACCGACTGAGCATACTCGTGTATTCACTTAGGTTGGATCTTTACACTAAGAAGCATTGCCGGCCTCCAATACCACTATAAGTATTAGACGCCTTCTATAACACGTAAAAAGCTCAAATACAGACTCCGACCACTTGGACGCAGATAAAACGTCGCTTCTCTTTTCTTCCCTACAGCTTTTTTGCTGCACCTCCTTTCCGATGCCTTTTCCTGGTTGGAAAGACATCGAGGCTGCTTTCAGCGTCGAGATACAAGAACCCAACGAACACCGGTTCTGCAAGGCTTGCCAACAAGTCTACAAGGTTACGCAAAACCACAGCCATTATTCGGACCCGAGGTCACGAAAGTGCATCATATCGCTGCTTGGCCGCAAAATGCCCAGGGAATTCATTTATGACAATAAAGAATTAATCGAAAAACCTTATCACTCTCTCATCGAGTCAGTTTCGGGAAAGGGTGCATTGAACACCGCGAGCGCATCTGGGGTGCGTTATTTCTGAACTAGCCAGTTTCAACATATGAGTGTGCTCTGTCCGTCGTAGATCCAATACAGTCCCCTCTCATTCATTACCCAGGTTGCTCCCCCCCTAGATTTCACAGGTCTGGTGGATCAAATTTGGGCAAGTCCTATCTTTTCATATTGCCTTCCTTTACCTAACCAGTATTGCAGTCAGATAAACCACCCCCAGCCTGTCCATCCACATGTTGTGTAATCTACGGGCCATTTGGTGTAATGTTCGGTTACGCAGCGTGTTCCCGCTACGTTTGGCTTCCCTTCAAAAAACGAGAGAGGTTAGAATCTCCCGAAGCTGTCATTGGTAGCCCAGCTTGGACAGACTTAGTGGAAGTGCTTGTGAAAAAGGTTCCCGAGGTATGCTTCCTGCGCATCTCAAGAGGCACATTCTAAGCATCACTAGACAACGAAAAACCCAGTTACCGTCGTTTTTATGCGCGCCGACGTGTACCCCGACGTAAAAATCAAGCTCACTGCGATTGGTGCAGCGCCTTCGATTCACCAGCTGGTGAATATATCTACCCCTGAATTTTCAAACGCCTGTTTTGTTTCTTTGAACCCGACCAGAATCGTTCAAGGCTTCTGGGAAAACGAAATATCAAATATCAAAGACGTCGACATTGAATGGCTCACAATCATCTTGGCCACCATCAATCCCAAAGGACAATTGTTTCAAACATGGAACCAAAACATGAGATGTAATACTCTTACTCTTACTGAAGAACACGCACTCACGCATATGCAGTGAAGATAAAGGAGCATTTTAAGGATGGCTTCAGGTCATCACACCTCCCCAAATTTGTTGATTTACTACTTACGAAGGCAGAGGTAGATCGCTAATCATGTTATGGTTGTCACACTGTGATTCATATTTCTCCAAGTACCTCGACGAGTTCCAAGATAGCTCACCATCAGTCGGATCTGTCATGAAACTCCATGCAGTTACCGATATGAGCATCGGGGAGGCCAGAGGGTCGCTAGTTACCTCTCTCGGAAATATGCTGTTTGAAAGCATCCCAGCCTTCACTATGTCCTCATACCTTGTAAGTTTCCTACAGTGCAATTAGCTCGGCTATTGATCTCTTGATAGATATCCGGGTGGGGTATGTGCTTACAGTCGAATGATGAGCTCAACATGGTATGTTCTGATCATAACGCTGAAGTGAGCCATTGATCTGATGTGTTATGTTTGAAGAGCGATAGAAAGGTCGCTCTCGCAATGCTCAGCGGCATTCCGTTGAGCAAGGACCAATTTCTTTTGCCTCTCTATGCCCTACGAGACGTGGCCATAAAGAACGGCCAGGAGCAGGGCAGCCTGCAGAAAATGACAGCGACTGTGATTGACATAGCGTACTTGTATCTTCATAAAGACAGCTAGATGAAACCTTTCTCCCAATTTTTCTTCCACTAGATCACAATGGTCTTGTCTGTGATTCATCTCCCGGGTGACTAATTTTTCTGTTCTTGCTCTGTCTCTACATTGTTTTGGTGCTTGCCATAATTCCTGCCTCTCCCCCCATCCCAAGTTGAAGTTGAAGTTGAAGTTCCAGTGTTGTAGCTAAGACCTAAGGGTTAATAGATATTAAGGTTTAAATACTTCTCAAGACTAGCCCTTAGTATCTGCCAATGATGATACTAAACCTTAACTAAGCCTTAAGAACGTATGAGTAATAATATGTGACAGAGAACCATTGCAGAAAGAAATCCTAGTAACGAATTTGAGAATTTCAATACACCTATTGTCATTCACCAACAGTAATGCCTCCCACCAAAGGCATTCTCTGGAACTACTTCTTAGCCGGCAAAAAGCAAAAAGGATCCCACATTCGAGCACATTGTCGTGGCTGCATTGGAAAAGAACGTCCCCCAGGAGAAACCGTAGAGCTTGACGAGGAAGGGAATCCTAATTTATCACCAGAATCATGGGTAGTTGTGGGTCAGTGCCACTCATCTTGTAAGGGTCTGGATATTCATTTACGTGATAGTGTGTAAAGCAGATGTTGGCGGCGTACTTGGGGTCAAAGATTCCATGATCACACATATTCTGGGAAAGAACGGCAATAATCCATGCCTAAATGCATCTGAGGATACACAAAAGACAGCAAGGACGGAGAAAAAGGGAAAGAAGATTAGGAAGGACAGGGCAGTGACAGTGAGAATGACAGTGAAAAGAAACGAGTGAAGAGAAAACTACTCACTGATGTCAAGGCAACTTTGAAGCAGCCTCGTCTCAAGGTATTCCATGGAATTCAAGTACCGTTCACTGAGGAGCAAGCGGCAATAGTCCACCAGTAGTTCCTTCGTGCCACAATCTCTGCCAACCTCCTGTTCTGATAGGTCGATGATCCTGAGGTGATCTTGCTCTTCATGCTGTTCCAATCAACTGCAGGCACAGTCATGCCCTCGCGTCAATAGAATTTTGGCCAGCTTCTTGGCAGTGCGAATGTGGCGGTGACAAAACGGCTAAAGGGGACATTGCGTGGCGAGTATGCTGTTCTGGCATCAGATGGGTGGAAGGATGAATTGAGGGACTCAGTGAACGGTGTCAAGTCAGTGGAAAGGTAAGTTTGCTGGCATATTCCAAGTGCTGTAAATGCTTACTTACCTTTTGTTCACGAAGACCTATCTTGTTGACCTTATCTTGGCCACGTTACACAAAAAAGATGGCCAGTCGATGTGCAATGCATATGAGGGTATGATCGATAAAGCCAAGGATGAGTGTGTATTGTAGCATTCTGCTGCGATAACGATGGTGGTAGTCAGAAAGGAAGGAAGATTCTGGTAATTAGGTGACCGTGGTTATCAGCACCTACTCATTAATGAATACACAGTTGCAACTCATTCTTGGAGAGTATTTTACTGAGAACGAGGAGGCAGCACAGACAGCTGAAGAGGCAACAGTCCTTACTGGTTGGGTCTTCAATCACGGACGAGTCTGCTCTATCTTCAATGAGACTCAGGCAGAAATATCAATTTTGCCAGGGAAGATACTTGCCTTCCTTGTCGCAAACATGACCCGCTGGACTACGCACTTCATTGCATTCGTCCGCTTATCAGACCTAAAAGATTCCATGCGACAGGCTATGATATCACACAAGCGAGTCATAATTTCTGCATAAGTTGGTGCCAATAAAGACCGTCAGAAAAGGCAGAAACTTGAAGACGATGCAGTTGCTCATTGTGAGCTAATTGATAATGGAGGGTTTTGGCGCCGGCTCAAGTCTGTTGTGCATGACCTTGAGCCCATTTGTCTTGGTCTGAATATGAATCAAACTGATGCAATGGGTCCAGACCAGCCACTTTTGACATTCGCAGGTATTTTTTTGTATTTTCAGAAGCACCCGAAACGATCAGTTGCAGCTGGCATGACAAAGAGAATCGAGAAACATTGGAAAGCTCTCGATCAACTGATGTTTGTCCTAGCACTCGTGCTCAATCCCTTTCAGGGTATCTCATGCTGTGGCGATAAAGCTGCAATCAGTCCATTTACACTTAATACAATTCTCCTTGAGGTAAGTAAGACCTATTCAAGAATACAGTTCCTTACAGTCACAACTTAATATCTAGACATACCGCCATGTTTGTTCTCACCCCCCGAAGATTCCTCGCACCGAAGATGAACAAGAGGAATATGAAAGCATAAAGTTACAAAAGGAGAAGGAGGTCTCTGAAGCATTTCTGAGCTATCTCAGCTCGAAAGGTGTCTTTGAGTGGGAAAAGAACAAGCAAAGCTTTCAAAGTATTCATGTAAGGCAATACTGTATCACAGGAAAGTATGAAACTCACATATCAGCATAGGGGAAAATCCTCTCATGATGTGGCAGGCTTTTTCAAATACCCCATCCACCACTGAACTTGCCTATTTCACAACCTTACTGCTCAGTATTTCTGTAAATAAAGCTATACTTAAGCACAGTTTCTCTGATCTGAAGATCAAGAAAACACAACTCAGAAATTGTTTGAAGCTACCAAGACTTGAGAAAATGGCGAAGGTAAGAATACTGTAGTTCACCACAGTTGATTCTCCCATTTATTTTGACTTGCAGGTCGGGGCCAAAATTCGGTCTTCACAGAAAGATGCAGGACTTGTCGATGAACGTATGAAATGGCAAAATCATGATCAAAACAAAGTTGCCGAGCTTTTAAAAGTGCCACGGTATGCTGACTTGTTAGAAGAAGATGATGGTGGTGCAGATGAAAACGGAGATGGGGGAGGAGCTCTCAGGGCCACGATCGGGATTGGTGAGGTCTCGTGAAGGATGGCGGAAGGAGAGGGCTAAGTGGGTAGAGGAGGAACAAGCAAGAAGCATCCATATCGACTTGGATGAAGAAGAGCTGCAGAACATCACATACGGTCGTTGACAATCAAAATGGTTACCAAGATTGTTGGAACTGTTGTTTGCTGGTCGTAAGGAGTCAGATATTGATGAGCAGTTGAGGCAAACTTGTCGAAAGCAAGCATACACTGAAAGAGGCACGGCTGATGGAGCTGTTGGCTGATGAAGAGGCAGATACGGACAGGATCCCAGATGACAGGTAATTGGAAGGATCGGGTGATGACTTTGATGGATGACAGGAAACGCTCGGAGCGTTAATAACCCCTTAGATACAAGGCATAATTAAGGCATGTTTCTAAGTGCTAAGGCCTAAGCAAAAATTCTGACGTTAATACACTGTGGGCATTGGCCCATAAAAGCACTGTATATAATGGAGATATATTGAATATAAATTTTACAAAAGTTCTGGGTAAATTCATCTGATAAAAGTTGAATACATTCAAGATTTGTTCTGTCAAAAATTCCCCATAAATGCTCTGGATGTATTAGAAATGAATCCATCATTTGTTCACCACAAAAATTGAGGATAAATGAAGGACATTTTTAAAATTTGTCTATAATATATCTATAGGATATATTGTAAAGATATGTTGTTCTGTTTTTGGTAATCAAAACCTCCTAACCAGGCATTTGTTATGTAACCCACATTCCACATTGTCCAGACACTTGCCAAGTTGGGAGATATGTATTACCAAATGTAGACTGCAGATCTTCACAATATATCCTGTGAATATATTGGAGACAAAATTTGAAAATGTCCTTCATTTATTCACAGTTTTTGTGGTTAACAGATTCTGGATTTCTTCCTAATACATCCAGAGCATTTATGGTGTCTTGATAGGAGAAGAAAGCTTGAAAATATTCAGTTTTTATCTGAGGGATTAACAGAAATTATTTTAAAAACAAATTCTCATTATATCTCCATTATATCCAGTGCTTTTATGGGCCAATGCCCGCAGTGATAACCCCTTATAATACAACAATAGGTAATGAATAGGAATTGGTCTCTTTTCCTTTTTACGAGCCCTTGCAAGTCTGAGCCTATTGTATCAGCCCTACTGACCCTACGGTATGTATTAGAAATAGAATTGAGAGTTGAGGGTGTGACGAGAGAGTAGATTACAGCTTCGTGTAATCACGTGTATTGGTGGTATGACCAAAATAACAGAAATTGAGGGTCTAACCATCCGTTCTGCGTATTACAGCCGTTTGGTAAACTGTACCGTCGCCAAGTCTGTTGCACACAAGATATACGTAGAGCCGCCTATAACTGTACAGTGTACGGCCGTAACAGTTGGCAGACCTAAGTGGAGTATGTGGGAGAAAAAACGTAGAAAAAAAATGAGCCTGTGAGGGTTCGTGCGTACGCGTGAGAGTTGATGCGATTACAAACAACATTTTCGGCCTATCCTTGAGTTGGCGACTTTTATCCCACGCACGTGATGTCCCAAAACGTAAAACTGCATAGCTAGTGTTGTGGGCAACCTTTCCCAAAGTGCTCGCCTCGCCGACAAGTAGCAAGCCCCCGGCAGGGCCGCCTGGCGACATGTGGCGAGGCATGGCGAGGGTGGCGAGGCCCTAAATTCTGTTTTTCTAGTGTAATTAGGTGCTACTATCAAATTCCTACACCTAATAGTGATGTTTCATCCCAAATCTCCCCACTACCGTCTTTTTCCTTGCTAAGATCAAGTTCCTCATCCACTGTTGCTGGAACTGTACCTGCCCAAATGCTTTCCAACTCTGATATGTCATACACCTCATTCAGTGGTTGGATTCGACCCATCTGACAACTCTTGACTTGGATATTGTTGGAAAGATGTTTGATGCACTGTACATCGCGGACTCGTTCTATGACTCGGAGTTGTAGTTGAGAAGCAATTGCCACACATATGCCATCATCTAGTCTTGGCATGTCTTTCTCCTGTCTTTGTGTGTTTTGGACACAAAAGCATTCATAGCAATAGAGAGCACGTAATATGTATTTTGATGCACTAAAAATCTACGGTGTCTTAAACGTATGCTCGCCACTCCTCGCCACCCTGATTTGAAAATTTTTGATCGCCACCTGGCACACATGGCGAGCCGGACCGGTATGGTGAACGGTATTACTAGTAGAAAGTAAGTGGCAACCGATTAAATATTAGGCAATCATTCAAGTTATCCATCATCCATGACTTGTTCAAGTAAAAAAAAACTCGAGGCTGAAATTTGAAATCCGGACTCGGACGATCAACATTTTCGCT
>QMFE01003576.1:0-17988 GCA_003314665.1 Tricholoma sp. MG77
TTTTTGTTTTTGTCCCTTTGCCCCCGTTGTCATCCATTAGCACCTGCTTTCCCCCTGTGAGCAGTCGCTCACAGCAGTGGGGGGTGGGTGCTGGGTTGTGGACCTTGTTCTCCCCCTCCTGCCCATCATTTAGCTCCCATGGTCTTCCTGCCCCCCCTGCCCCATTGTCTGGTCTTCTCATCATCCGCTGGTGGGTGCTGGTTGTTGTCTTCATCCCCTCTTTCTGGTCTTCTGGTCCTCATCCTGTTGTTGTGTTCCTTCTCCTCCTCGTCTCCCTGTTGTCTCTGGTTGTCCTGTTGTTGTGTCCTGTTGTGGTCCTCATCCTCATCATCTTGCTGTCCCCTTGTCCCTTGTGTTGTTCCCTCACCGTCCTGTTATGATCACTCACATACCCCTTCGCCTACTTTTCAATTCTTGCTTCCCATTCCTGCCTTTTCTCATTCCACACTTGTGTGCACCCATGCACATTGCACACATGACATGCATGCCCTGGTCCACACCTCTGCAATGTGAGCATGCCATGACTCTCTGATCCCACCAGCCCCATGGATGCCTTGTGCTTGTTCCACACTTGCTCTGCCCTAACAGCTATCTCCAAGATTGGATCTCTGACTTGCATGCGCAATTCCCGCTGGTGTCCTGTCTTTCCATTTGCTGAACTATACTTAGTGTTATCATTTCCAATTGTATGAAACATCACCCTTATCCTGTATTCTTAGACTTAGGCTCCACATGGTCTCATAGCTTAGGAACATGCTGCTTCTGTTAGTTAGATGTATAAGTACTTTGTTATGCACATGTAGAACTTCAGTCTAATAATCAACAATGATTCCATGCTCTTGCTCATGGTTCCCTTAGTCCACATGACCAACTCCTTACCTGAAATAATGGACACACTAGTAGTGCAGGGAGGCGCAGCTCACCAACTTGTGTAGCTGAAGCTGAGTCTGACCACTGATTGTAGACTGTCATGCACTGCTGCCGCTATCGCACATGTGAGCGCACGGTGCTCACACTTGACCCACTCATCCTTGTGCCATGTATTTTGGTTTGTAACACATCCTCACCATCCTCATCATGCCTGTCGCCCCTCATTTCTGGTCCCCTGGTCATCCTTGTTGTCATGTCCTCACTGTCATCCCTTTGTTGTCCTCATTGTCATCCCCTCATTATCCCCTCATTGTCCTTGTTGTTGCCCCTTTGTTGTCCTTGTTGTTGTCTGTTATGAACTGAAATACATGACACGAGAATGAGCGGGATGAAGCGTGAGCACATGTTAGCTACAGTGGTGTGCGGCGGTCTATGGTCGGCGGTCGGACTTGGCTTCAGCTACACAAGTTTGGTGAGCTGCGCCTCCCTGTGCTACTAGTGTGTCCGTTATTTCAGATGAGGAGTTTGTCACACAGACTAAGGGAACTGTGAGCGAGAGCGTGGAATCATTGTTGATTATTAGACTAAGGTTCTACATGTGCATAACAAAGTACTTATACATCTAACTAGTGGAAGCAGCATGTTCCTAAGCTATGAGACCATGTGGAGCCTAAGGCTAAGAATACAGGATAGGGGTGAGGTTTCATACAATTGGAAATGATAATACTAAGTATAGTTCGGCATACAGAAAGACGGGACACCAGCGAGAATTGCATATACCAGTCAGAGATCCAATCTTGGAGATAGCTGTTAGGGCGGAACAGGCGTGAGACATCCATGGGGCTGGTGGGATCAGAGAGTCAAGGCATGCTCGCATTGTAGAGGTGCAGACCAGGGTGTGTGGACAGATGCAGACGAGTGTGCACAGATGCATGCAGGTGTACTTGAGTGTGGAACAAGAAGGGACAAGAATGGGAACAAGAATTTAAAAGTAGGTGAAGGACAGGGGTGTTGGTGAGGGGTGGGTGAGCAATCATAACAGTATCCCCTCTTTAAGGGCCAACTCCCTAGGTGGCCTAAGCATCAGGAATACAACTGCCACGGTAGTCAGAGGCAGTGAGGTTTTCGACAAGGCCAGGTTTGTCAGGATTAAGTGCGTGAAAATCTGTGATAGTGTCCGATGCATTAACATCATCAGTGCTAACCCACTCAAGACCTTTGCCAGTCTCCTCATAACCCTTCCACTCTACAAGGTAGTGGAGTGGCATGCGATAGTGGTGCACTATAGCGGAATCACGAATGGTGGTGATCTCATAGTGCTCCTCACTGTTGATGGTTTCGGGCAGAGGCAGGGATTGTATATGGCTGGGAATGGTGTTTGGAGTAGCAGGTTCAAGCATGGTGATATGGAAAACGGGATGAATGAGATGCATGTTGGTTGGAAGACGGAGTGTATAGGAATGGGTACTGGGTTGAGCTACAACTTCGAAGGGGCCAGACATTTTGTCAGAGTTTCTTGGAGGGGCGCGTGACGCAGAAGTAGTTGGCGTGGACAAAAGCAGTTGAACTGATAGGGAGTTCAGGTGCCACCATGTGGTGTGCATCAGCATATAGCGACACTGATATTCCTGTGTGTTGATGATACTCTTCTGCAACAATTTGTGAAGAGCATTGAGGTCCAAGGCAAACTCACGTGTGTGCATTGAAGCAAACTCACGCTCGGCATGAACTGTAATATTTGGGTGGTAGCCCTTGTTGGTGAAGAAAGGTGTGACACCCATAGTCGTGCTTGGAGTGTTGTTGTATGCGAACTCAGCGAGGGGTAAAAGGTTAGCCCAATCTGACTGATGATAGTTGCAGTACATGTGAATGTATTGTTCAAGAGTTTGATTTGTGTGCTCGGTCTGGCCATCAGCTTGAGGATGATAACCCGATGTGAAGTGAAGATGCATATTGAGAGTGTGGCCAAGAGCATGCATGAACCGCGAAATAAATTCAGAGCCACAGTCAGATGTGTTATGGTTTGGAACTCCATGTTTGGAATAGATGTGCATGATGAACAAGAGAGCGAGGTCTTCCAAGTTGATGGTGTCAATGGTATGTACAAAGATGCCTTGCTTAGACAGGTGGTCAACAATGACAAGGACCACAGTGTAGCCACAAGAGGGCGGAAGTTGCTTGATGAAGTCCATAGATATAGAGTCCCAGGGGTGAGGTGGAGCCGGAAGCAGTTTCAGGAACCTGTATGGTTTGTGCTGCGGGGCCTTGCCACACTTGCATGTGATGCAGGAGTCACAATACAATTTGATGAATGTGCAGAGCCCTGGCCATGTATATTCTTGGAGGACTTGCTTGACAGTATTTGTGATGCCGACGTGACCTGAAACAATGTGATTGTGCTTATACTGTAAGATGCAAAGACAAAGATCACTGTAAGCTGGAACATAGATCTGTTCCTGGAAACGAACATAACCATCAGAGTTGTAGGAATAGGGCAGACTAGTGAAAGGCGTGGAAACATGCAGAGTGCCACAGGCTGTGGAACTAGAATTAACTTTGAGAATGAAGTCGGAAGTGATAACAGGAATAGGATTTGGGGTTTTCGGCAGAAGTGGGATGACTGCAGGATCAAACAGGAGTGCCACACAGATATTGTCGTGAAGCTTGACTATGTCAAGAATATGAGTACGATGTGCATGGACGACCGGGAAAGTGTTCACGACAAGCATGCATGTCGCACACAGACTTTCCGTGAGCTGTTCATGGGAAAAGACGGGGCGATAATTGTGTGGATTGACAGTCGCATAATCACTTCTCCCCTCCTTAGGGTAGATGTCCCATCATCTAGTAAGAGCGTCTGGCTTCGTGCTGAGGCGGCCAGGACGGAAATGGATGACAAGATTGAAAGCTGAGAGGTACTCGGACCAGCACACCTGACAGCGTGTAAGGACCTTTGCAGTGGAAAAGTATTCAAGATTTTTGTGGTCTGTGACAACATCTATGGGGTCACCTGAGCCTTCCAGGTAATGATGCCACATCTTGAAAGCCTCGAAGATAGTGAGAAGCTCCTTGTCATGAACATCATAGTTGACTTCAGCACTGGAAAAGGTGTGAGAATGGAAAGCGATTGGGTGGATCTCGCCATTAGGCAAGCATGTGGAGAGAATCCCCATGAGAGCGTAGTCAGACACGTCAGTTTTGACGAGTAGCGGCGCATTGGGCAGCCAAGAAGTGAGAATGGGCACTGTAGTGAACACCATCTTCAACAGGTCAAACGCATCCTGACAGGCGGAGCTCCATGTCCAAGGCGTGTTCTTGCATGTGAGACATGTGAGTGGAATGCAGATGTCAGAATAATTCCAAATGAATTGGCAGTAGAAGTTTGCAAACCTGAGGAAGGACTGGAGGTCTCTAACCTTGTGTGGACCAGGCCATGAGGTAATGGTTTTGACCTTAGTGGGGTCCATTGCGAGTCCATCTGGGGTAAGGATGTAACCCAGATATTCCACTGTGTTGGTGTGGAAAGCACACTATTCTGCTTTCGCAAATAGTTTGTGCTTCTGGAGGTGGCGCAGCACCTTGTGCACAATCACGCGGTGCTGCGAGAGATCGCTGTTGGAGTGAACAAGAATGTCATCAAGGTACACAATTACGGAGACATCCAGCATGTCGCTGAAGATGTCGTTCATGAAGCGCTGGAATGCGGATGGAGTGTTGGTGAGGCCCTCTGGTATGACCAGGCACTTGAATGACCTGTACTTCATGTGGAACGTGGTCTTCCATTCATCTCCCTCTGCTAGTCGCATGAGATGATATGTGTGGCGGAGATCGATTTTGGTGTAGAGACGTCCCTTGCGAGAGGTATTGAGGAGGTCATTGATGAGCAGGAGAGGGTAATGGTCCTTTTGAAGATTTTGTTCAATCCACAGAAATCACAACACAAGCACAGTGAGCTGTCTTTCTTCTTAGTGAATAGGACAGGGGCGCTGTGACTGGACTTCGAAGGGTGAATGAAACCATAGTTGAGATTTTCTTGAATAAATGTCTGGAGTGTTTGTTGCTTGACAGCCGAAAGGGAATACAGATGGCTATGAGATGGAGGTGATGCCCCTTCCTCGAGATCAATCTTCAGGTTGTAAGGGCAATGCTTGGAGAGCACCTGCGCCTTTTGCTTACTGAATACATCTGCAAATTCATGATACTCTTCCAGAACGCCTGCAAGAGGATCGTAAGGCGCAGCACTTGACATGTTAGCGGAGCACATGCAGAAGCTTTTGTCAGATAACCAGAGTTTGTATGACTGAGTACCAGGATCTTTGAGGATGGCATGAAATGCATGTGCACCCATAATTGAAATGTGCGGGGCACTAAGTGGTGATTCAGGGCTAGGAGTTGGGGACAAACACAGCGGGTCGCACAGAGGGATTGGTGGTCCATCCACATCTGGAGCATTCTTGCAAGTTGCACGTGGCAAAGCACGGCAACCTTGTGGTACAGATTTCTGCCAATCAGCAGCAACAGATGGAACAGAGATTGGATTTACTGGCAAGATAAATGGATGTGCTGAAGAATCAGATGGGGGTGTACATGTGGGCAGGGCAGCACTGCAAGACAGGGACAATGTTGTATCGGATGCGGATGTATTGTGTGTAGAGTGTCGGGGTGCTAGTCGGCTCAATGACCAGTCAATCTGAGGATTACATCAGACAAGCCAGTTATATCCAAGCACTACTTCACAGGACTTATCCAGATTAGTCACATAGAACACGACCTTCTGATTCTCACCAGTGGGCAACAAGAATTCAAGATTTACAAGACTTTCCAAGACAGAGTTACTACTACCATCAAAGAGATGCAATGGGATTTTAGCGGTGAGCAGCGCCACAGACAATAAGTGCTTCGCAATGAATCATGGGTCAATAAAACAATGCAACGACCTGGAATCAATGAGAGCACGGAATGTGATTTTAGAGTTGGAAATGGATGAGGAGGTAAGCGGGATGTAGAGCACATTAGGAGCAGGAAAAAGAGTGGATGCACTGAGACAGATTCTGGCAATTGCACCTTTGGGTTCAGCACAGCCCTCAGGTGGTGCTGAGGATTGAGGACTGCTTAGGCATGCTCGCGTCCCATTCCACTTCAGTGTGGCGTGCCTCAGCAGTAACGTCTAAGTCTTCTTCGAGTGCAGACTTGCACTGCGACACTGCGGAACTCGGGTGTTCGCATGAGCAATAGAAATGCTCGGCGGAGCCACAGTAGAGACATTGCTTCTCCTCTTTGCACAGCTCGTACTCACTAGGATGTAAGTGACCCTCTTTGAGGTAAAGAGCTTGCTGAGGGACTGGATCAGATAGCTGGCTTAGCAATGATGGAGTGTTACTGATTGGCAATTCAGGGGATGGGGAACGGGAGTTCCATGCAGCGGCTATATGTTGAGCCAGGGTAGGAAGTTTACCTGGACCATTTCGCAGCTTGCATTTTTGGACAGGAGTGGATCAAGGCATGAGATGATGAGAATGAGTGTGGAGGTCAAGAATAATATCAGGGATTTCAGTCTAATAATACTGTTACGAACCAAAATACGTGATGCGAGAATGAGCGGGACAAAGCATGAGCACCGCGTGTGCAAGCACATGTTAGCTATGGTGGTGCATGACGGTCTACAGTTGGCAGTCGGACTTGGCTTCAGCTACACGAGTTTGGTGAGCTGCGCCTCCCTGCGCTACTAGCGTGTCCGTTATTTCAGATGAGGAGTTTGTTGCACAGACTAAGGGAACTGTGAGCGAGAGCGTGGAATCATTGTTGATTATTAGACCAAGGTTCTACACGTGCATAATGAAGTACTTATACATCTAATTAGCGGAAGCAGCATGTTCCTATTTAAGCTATGAGACCATGTGGAGCCTAAGGCTAAGAATACAGGATAGGGGTGAGGTTTCATACAATTGGAAATGATAATACTAAGTATAGTTCGGCATATGGAAAGATGGGACACCAGTGAGAATTGCATATACCAGTCAGAGATCCAATCTTGGAGATAGCTGTTAGGGTGGAACAAGTGTGAGACATCCATGGGGCTGGTGAGATCAGAGAGTCGAGGCACACTCGTGTTGTAGAGGTGCGGACCGGGGTGTGCACATGCCGCGTGTGTGTGGACAGATGTGGACAAGTGTGTGCAGATGCACACGGGTGTACTTGAGTGCAGAATGAGAAGGGACAAGAATGGGAACAAGAATTGAAAAGTAGGTGAAGGACAGGGGTGTCGGTGAGGGGTGGGTGAGCAATCATAACATTATCCCCTTGTTGTCATCCCCTTGTTGTCCCATTGTTATCCCTTCGTGTTATGAACCAGGAACACCATAGGATGGGGTCGTAGGAAGGATCAGGTACAGCTCAGCAGTACTGGAGAACAGCATGGGAATGTGCACTGATGACTTAGCTGATGTTGGGCAAATGTGGAGCTATGCTAAAACACATGGTCTTGGCTTCAACCACTTTCCCAATAGGGTTGCACCTCTTGTTCAGTTTCTGGATGGACCATAACTTCAGAGTGAGACTGTGGCGGATGTGCACACATGCACAAATGCAGCACATGAGTAGAGCAAACAAGCGTAGATGAGCATGGCATGAGCATGTGGATGTGTGAGTGAAGCACACGTGAGTTGCGACAGGAGATGAACTTAATGAGAATGGGAATTCAGTGTTTGATGTTGATGTTCGATTAACAAGTGAGTTACAAGAAACTTAGCTACATTGTATTTAAGCTACATAGGAAGAGCGGCACTCCTTGCATGGAGTGGCATAGCTCGGATAACCGTACTTAAAATAAAGAATAGCAACGAGCAAATAGGAAGGTGGATAATAAAAGTGTGAGTGAGATGGTACAGAATAAGTAAGAGGACACATGTGGAAATATATCCAGATGTACAGATCATTTGGCAAGGGGATAATACCACATGGGCTTGTGATGGCATGGAGATGAGGAAGTATTGATGATTGAGACGAGAGTGAGGGTGTGAGAGCAAGGGAGCAGCACAAGTGCTTGAGCATGCACGGATGTGTGAGGGCATAGCACCTACAGAATGATAGTAACATGATTTTCTGGAGTTGGGTAGGGGTTATGGAGCGTGGTTGCATAGGACATAACATTTCGTCCCCATCACTGTTGTCCCCTTGCCCCTGTGGTCATCCCTGTCACTGTCATGCTCCCCCTCCTGTGCTGGTCATCCTTGTTGTCCTGCTATCTTCATTATCACTGTTAGCACACCTAAGGGTCCCAACCTAACATATAAGTGGGCGTGATCAGATCAATGCTTGGTAACATATCTGTTATCTTTATCACTGATCCCCTTACCTGTTAAGAACACCTGCCGAGATCTTTCCCTTCAACATGGTAAGGCATTGTGCTCACATAAGCAACCCCAGGGATGTGCAGGACATGTTCTCACCACTTTTCCCATCCCCAATCATTGTCTCCCACGGTTGATCAACATGCACCACAGCTTCGGCTAACATCGCGCTCGCCATCCCCAACAATGAGCACATTATTCCACTCATTCCTGACCTTTTCCCTTCGCTTTTTTTGCTATATTCCATGTATGTATGTATGTATAGTCATAATAAACCTGTATTCTTGCTTTATCACCAATATTAAGCATGGAGTGAGTATTCTCTCTTGACAAGGGGGAGAAGGAGGGGTCTCCTCTCTTCATTGAAGGACTCTACTATGTGTGAAGAGCTCTGTACTTATATATATAGCTATATACATGACAGGGAATGATGCTACATGAGCTAGGAGTGGAAGAAGTGGGGATGAGTGACAGGTTGAGGAGAGAGGGATCCTTCTGCTGGGCTTCTGCATCCTCTGCAGTCAGATATATACATGTAAAGGTATAGTGATGTGTCTGTGGATGGGGAATGATGTTTGGAGAGCAGGGAGCAGGGGGATGTTGGTCAATGTACCTGTATGGGGAGGGGGAGAGATTGTCACTTACCTGCATACCTAGGCAGCCCCCTTATAACATGTGCATGGGAAGAGGGTATAATAGTCCCAATAAACGAGCCAATAGGCCCCCTGAGGTCCCTACAGCTCTTAGTATAGCCAGAAAAGAGAATATGGACTCAGGATGAGGTATGCTCACCCTGTGAGATCTGTGGCACCAAAGTGTTCGCTTTCTTTGATTCCTAGGCCTAATAGTAAAGTAGAACAAGGGCTGGTAAAGGTCATAGCAAGGAGGAAAAGTTCTGGCTCACCAGGGCATGGGTTCTCCATCAACATACCCAACTATGCTCACCATGAGTCACACACTTTACCTATCATCCAAAACTCACCCTAGGCATTCAAGGTATATCTGTAATCCATAGATACAGCCTACAATCAATCCATATAATCAATACTTCATCCTACAAGGTAGGGTCTTCACCTACTCACCTATTCTCATTGTTTCTCCATGTCAGCTCATGGGAACCACTGTTAGCTATATAGATAGATGTGCCAGAGTATTATGAGTAAAATCAACACCTTGGGGTAATCCATGAGTCTGTATAAATGAGGTGGATAGTCAATATATTGAGTTAGAATCATTTGGTCATGTTTGCACACCCAAACAAAAGAGTGGTGCCACTTCCAGACACCACTCCCACAACCACCACTATTGTGCCTGCAAGCTGCTGCTCGTAGGGTGAGTTTTTCACATGATGATGGTGGAAAGAACAAACACACAGTGGGCCCAGACAATGCCAGTTGTCATTTGGGCTACAAGTATGTTTTTCTTTTATTGTTTAACTAACTAACTTTTTCATTTTTCATTTTTAGGTTCTTTGTTTTGACAACGACATTGTCATCTGACCTAGTGTTGCCACTGGCTCAGCCGAGGTTTTTCAATAAATTGGCTATAGCATGCCAGGTAAAATTTATAAAATCACCAAAATATTTGACCATATGGACAAGCCCATAAGCCGAGGGGCCTTCTGCCAACATTAGTTGATACAATCACTCGTTCCTGACTTATTTGATCAGCTTTGATTTCAAGCCAAGCCATCAAGCCAAAATTTGTTTATTGAATAACTCAGGGAAAATTGATCGGATTAATTAATCGTGGCAGAGGACCCCTCGGCTTATTGGCGCGTCCATGTGGTCAAATATTCTGATGATTTTAGAAAAATTATCTGGCATGCTACAGCCAATTTATCGAAAAACCTCGGCTGAGCCAGTGGCAACACTACCAGTGACCACCTCGACACAGCACCACCACCCAGCCTGTAAGCCACTGCTCATGGGGGGAGATGGATAGTGTTTTTGGCAACACCTTGCCACCTCGCCTCACCATGTGTGCCAGGTGGCGATCAAGAAATTACAAATTAGGGTGGCGAGGAGTGGCAAGCATACATTTGAGACACCGTAGATTTTTAGTGCATCAAAATACATATTACATGCTCTCTGTTGCTATGAATGCTTTTGTGTCCAAAACACACAAAGACAGGAGAAAGACATGCCAAGACTAGATGATGGCATATGTGTGGCAAATTGCTTCTCAACTGCAACTCCGAGTCATAGAACGAGTCTGCGATGTACAGTGCATCAAACATCTTTCCAACAATATCCAAGTCAAGAGTTGTAACTTGTCAGATGGGTCGAATCCAGCCACTGAATGAGGTGTATGACATATCAGAGTTGGAAAGCATTTGGGTAGGTGCAGTTCCAGCAACAGTGGATGAGGAACTTGATCTTAGCAAGGAAAAAGACGGTAGTGGGGAGATTTGGGATGAAACATCATTATTATGCTCATTAGGTGTAGGAATTTGATAGTAGTAGCACCTAATTACACTAGAAAAACAGAATTTGGGCCTCCCCACCCTTGCCATGCCTCGCCACATGTTGCCAGGCGGCCCTGCCAGGGGCTTGCCACTTGCTGGCGAGGCGAGCACTTTGGGAAAGGTTGCCCACAACACTAGAGATGGGGGTGCTGACAACCAACAATGACAATGACAAAGATGACGACATGGCACCACTGTGTTATGTCCCATGTAACCACGCTCCATAACCCCTACCTGACTCCAGATAATCATGTTAACATTGTTCCATAGGTGCTATGCCTTTGCACATCCATGCACACTTGAGTGCAACCCACATGCGTACGTCTGCACATGGAGTGCACGCTCGCTCGTCATTGACCACGTGCACTCTTGCTCTCGATCATCATGCTTGTGCCGCTCCCTCGCTCTCACACCTTTGTGCTCATCTTGGTCATCAATAATACCTCATTCCCATGCCATCGCAAGCCCATGTGGTATTACCCCCTTGCTGAATGATCTGCACATCCCAATACGTTTCCGCATGTGTCCTCTTACTTATTCAGTGTTAACACACTCATGCTTTTATTATCCGCCCTCCTATTCGCTCATTGCAATTCTTTATTTAAGTACAGTTATCTGAGCTACGCCCTCCACGCATGGAGTGCTGCTCTTCCTATGTAGCTTAAATACAACATAGCTTAGTTCCTTGTAACTCACTTGTTAATCAAAAATCAAAAACTGACATCAAACACTTTATTCCCATTCTCATTAAAGTTCATCTCCTGCTGCAACCCGCACGTGCTTCACTCACACGTCCGCATGCTCATGTCGCGCTCATCTACACTCGTCTGCTCTACTCACGCACTGCTCTCGCATGTGTGAGCACGACCGCCACAGTTCTTGCTCCGAAGTTACAGTCCACCCAGATACCGAACAAGAGGTGCAACCCTATTGGGAAAGTGGTTGAAGCCAAGACCATGTGTTTAGCATAGCTCTGCATCTGCCCAACATCAGCTAAGTCCTCAGTGCGCGTTCCCACACTGTTTCCCAGTACCGCTGAGCTGTATCTGATCCTTCCTATGACCTCATCCTTCCTGCATTCCGGTTTGTAACACACTGCCACATCACCAATGCCTACCAACAACAGGACAACAATGCCAAGGAAGGATGACTCCACTGACAAAGTACAACAGCAGAAGACAGACGGACAACAACAACAAGGGACAACAGGGGAAGACAATGACAACAAGGGACAACAGGGGACAACAATGACAACAAGGGACAACAACGATGACAAGGGACAACAACAACACAGGGGAAGACAACAACAACAACAACAACAACAACAACAACAGCCCCTTCCTGCTTCAAGTGTGGGAGGGGTTTTTGAACTTTTATTACATTTACTAACTGACTCCCCCCCCTACCTTGCACATCCTGTGAGGTAGGGGATATATCATTCTATTTTATTTTACTACCTACATGCTTGCTCACAGGCCCCTGCCTGTGAGGGGCTTTATTAATAGTACTAATACTTATCTAATGTTGGTTTAAACTGACCATAGTCAGTAGACAACCAGTTGTGACCTGAACTGGTCACAACCAGTTCTTAAACTGGTACTGGACTGCAACAAACTGGTTTTGTGCAGTTTGACCCAGTTGGAAGGATGCCTGGTTTGGCAACCTACACTGGACTTAGGTGGATGATGATGACAGGATCAAATTATCTTTGTTGCACGGAAGTGGGAACGTTAGCTACTACACAATAAGGAAGTAATATAATGCTATACCTTCGTTGCACAGAAGTGGGAACGAAGGTCATGGAGTAAAATATAAGTGATATATATGAGAAGATCGGTCATGTAATAAAAGAAGGCCGCATCAAGCGTAGTGTGTAATTTGGGAAGGCCGCATCAGGCGTAGTCACATAATAGGCAGGTACCGCATCAGCGGTGTAATGTCGGCACTGGTGGGTGTGGATAGGGAAGCGATAATGTGAGGAGCATTGTCGCTGGCACATATGTTGTTGGTATGTGTTGCCGGCGTGTTGCTGCTGTTATTGCCGGTGGCTGTGCGGTGCCGGGGGGATGAGTGCATGTCGCCGACGGTGGCTGTGCTGGCACCGGGGGATGTTGCATTCTGTGTGTTGACCATAATTCACCGTAATGCAGACATCGGTATGTCTGGTGTCAGTGGGTTGTTTCTGTGCCGTAGGTGGCTGTGCTGTCGCCGGTGGCTGTGTCGGCAGTGAGGGTGATAGTGTCGGCGATGTGTGTGGCTGTGCCGGCGCCAGGGGGTGAGATGGCGGCGGCGTAGGTGAGTGTCTTGTCGTAATGTCAGTCACCGGTGTGCATCTCGCCGGTGTGTTGTTTCTGCGCCGTAGGTGGCTGTGCTGTCGCCGGTGGCTGTGTCGGCGGCGAGGGTAATAGTGCTGGCGATGTGTGTGGCTGTGCCGGCGCCGGGGGGTGAGATGGCAGCGGCGTAGGTGAGTGTCTTGTCGTAATGTCGTAAGTCTGTGGGGCCGGACTTACAGTTTATATAGGCATGTGCATGGGCCATTTGGCCTTGTGTGCACAGGGTAATCGCATCTTCATTGAATGTTGACACATTATTTACATATGTTTGTTGCTTTGTTCTGGATAGCTGCTATCTCATGATCACCACTACTTCACCCTCCACCCTGCTCTGTGGCCTCTATGATGACAACCAAGACAGACAGAATGACGAGGACCACAGCACTGAGAACCACCACCATGAGCAACTGCTCTTGGGGTGGGAACAGGAGCCACTTCAAAAGGGTGAGACAATGGCAACACCGCCACCAGGCCAAATGGAACAATGAGACAACTGGAGATGAGGGGGAAACAATGAGGAGGAGGGAAAGCAAATGAAAACAATGGCCCAAGAGACATCAAACAACATCTCTTGGGCTGTTGGTGAGTTTTTTTTACTCTTGTTTCATTATTTTGCTACTAACAATCTGTTTTAGGTACCAACTAGAATACTACTATGATGACAACAACAATGACAGGACAATGAAGCCAACCAACACCCGCCACCACCACTATAAGCCCCTGCTCACAAGGTGGATCATGGGTGCTCAATGACGAACCAACAACGACAGGGGACGATGACATAACAGAACCCATAATGGATGAGGCAGCCCCTCACAACCACTGCTATGAGCCTCTGCTCATAGGGTGGGATCAAGGGCACTAACAACAACAACAACAGGACCATGACGACCCCCTAACAACATCCACACCCATGAGCAACTGCTTGTGGGGTGAAGACAAATTGGGGGGACAACAACAGGACAAAGCATGGCAAAAACAACAACACAACAACATGTCGACAAAGAACAGCGGGGATGACAAAGAATGGCAAGGACGATGACAGAACAGTGGAGATGTCAAAGAACAGCAGAGATGTCAAAGAACAGCAGGGATGTCAAAGAATGGTGAGGACGATGACAGAATGGCAGTGACAACAGAATGACAGCATGACCCCACCCTCACTACAAATGCGAGATGGTGGGGCAGTTTTTTCTTTTTCTTTTTTTGTTCTCTTAGTACACCCCACCACCACAAGCAACTGCTCACAGGGTGGATCCATACCCCAGCCCCAATGACAATGACATGGTGTCATTGTCATTGTCATCAGCTCCTGTACTCAATGGAGCCCACAATTGCAGGTCTTCTCAGATACAGGAGCTGTTGGTGACAACAGGAGACAGCAGGTCATGCCATTGCCTAACCTGTGCTGATGACTTAGCTGATGTTGGGCAAATGCAGAGTTATGCTAAAACACACAGTCTTGGCTTCAACCACTTTGCAAATAGGGTTGCACCTCTTGTTCGGTTTCTGGATGGACCGTAACTTCAGAGTGAGACTGTGGCAGTCATGTGCAAATGCACAAGTGTGGTGCACAATTAGAGCAGACGAGCATAGATGAGCATAGATGAGCACGATGTGAGCATGCAGACATGCAAGTGAAGCACATGCAAGTGGTGACAGGAGGTGGACTTAATGAGAATGGGAATTCAGTGTTCAATGTTGATTTTCAATTAACAAGTGAGTTACAAGAAACTTAGCTACATACATTGTATTTAAGCTATGTAGGAAAAGTGGCACTCCTTGCACAGAGTGGTGTAGCTTGGATAACTGTACTTAAATAAAAAATTGCAACAAGCAAATAGGAAGGTGGATAATAAAAGTGTGAGTGAGATAGTACTGAACTAGTAAGAGGACACATGTGGGAATGTATTCAGATGTGCAGATCATTCAGCAAAGGGATAATACCACATGGACTTGTGATGGCATGGGAACAAGGCAGCATTGATGACCAAGATGAGTGCAAGTGAGCAGCACAAGCACAATATATGGGAGCAAGAGCATGCACAGTCAATGACAAGCAAGTGTGCACTGCATGCACAGACATGTGCTCATGGGTTGCACTCAAGTGCACATGGATGTGCAAGGGCATAGCACCTATGGAACGATAGTAACACGATTTTCTGGAGTCAGGTAGGGGTTATGGAGCATGGTTGCACAGGACATAACAGTGGGGATCCAGTCATTCTTTGTTGTCCATTGCGGTCTCTCATCCCTGTCATCTGTCAGTGGGGTTCCCCATTGTTCACTGTCATCTGTTGATAGGTCCACTTCATAGTACAAGCTCTGATATTGATTTCGCAGATTCACAGATAGTCAACACACAGACACAAACATTCGTGATCATTCTCCGATCATTTTGCATCTATTTTTGGCATCCTTTGAACCTTTTTTGACTACTTTGCGAGCTTCCAATTAAATTTCAGACATTTTTGAAGATTTCACATTTTTTGATCCTATTTCACACACTTCAGCATGGACCCTGACACTTCCCATGCTTCCCATCACTTCCCCTTTTTGTGATTTTCATGATTTTAGCAAATTTTAGAACAAAAGGACAGCCTGTATTTCAATTTATTGCCTCCCACACTCCCTAAACTCATGGTTATTGTTCCATATCAGTTATCACTTTATCCCTGAAGTCCACATGTTTTCCATCTTGCCTCATGTAGGCCTCATGTTTTATTTCCTTTTTGGTACTACCTTTCAGAACTTATTTAACCTTGTACTAGATACTTACTTACAGCAGAGAAAAAGACTTTGCTTTTTACCTCTCATCTATCATTTGATTTAAGAATTCCTCTCTTGAGTCCAAGTCTCACATTTTATCACTAAGTTCTGTGAATCATCATGAACTTCTTCAAACCTCATCTTAGCATCTCGCAACTATCGACTATCACTGTTCATCATCACTGTATATCGTTAACACCCATCCCCACCATTCTGTGATATTATTTGCACTTCACCAAACCTCTCAAAACTATTTCACACCACATCGTGGCACTTCACAGACCTTCAAACTACTTTGTATCTCATTCGCTCACCTGTGGTTATTGTTGGTGATATTTAGGACCACCTCACAACCTTCCTCTGACTTGTGTTATATCTTCCAAAGCCATTTAGTAGGTTTTGTTAGGGTTTCTGTGTTGAGTATCATCACCATTGTTGACCCCAGTCCCTGTTGTTTGTTGTTGGGTGCATGGTGGTTCATTCATAACCATGGGTGGTGGCACCAGTATTGTGGTGGTTGTGGGTGCATGGGAGTTGGTGGTAATGGAGTGGAAGTGGTGAGAGGATGAGGGAGGAGGAAAGGGGGGTTGTTAAATACTGATTCTAGTGGAAGTCCATGCAGGGACCAAGTGTAATGCCAAACATAGGGGAACAGAAGGAACTTGGCTTCAACTTATAAGAAATTGTGCCCTTCACTTGTTGCCATGTTCCAGATTTCATAGGGAACGGAAATCAAGTTGGGGACCAAAAGGAAGTCTAAGATGAGAGAGAACAAAACAAGGTAGGAGGAGATTTGAACTAATCAATATTCAAATTGGAGTTTACAAGTGAATATAACTATGTTTATATACTAGTTGGGTATGGGCATCAGGTATCTGATCAAGACCCAAGGTAAATACTCATAGTAGATATGAAGTATGAAATGACAAACTGAAATACACAAGGATAACCAGAAATGAGTCTGACAAAGTAACTAAAACTAAATATAGGATTGGGAAGTAAGTCGGAGTCCATGGAATGGATTAAGTCTGAGGAACGGAACAGGACATAACAGGGGTCATCATCTAGTCGTTGTCATTGTTGATGGTGGCCTTGTTTGCATGAGTTACCTTCTGAACAAAAGCGGTAAGCATTTTAAAACTCAGTCTGAGAAACCTGCTGCATGGGTGTGGGTTTTGAATGGGTATCTCAAACATGACCCATTTGCAAACCCGTGACATGCACTACTCATTGCTCCTCACTTTTTACATCAACACGCACCTCCACCATCCCCCACACACATCATCATATATGCTCTTCGAAAACAACGAAGAAGTAAATTTACATTTGACCTCGGTGAGCTCAAGAGGCAAATGGATAGGGACATACGACATCAGTAGACCACCTATATAGTCCTTGTGCCCGAAGAATGTACCTGAAAACTATGGAGTGTGGAATGACGAATGGAACAATAAAAACATGTGCATCACACATGCTCACAAGTTACAACATGGCCTGATCCATATTCCTCTCCGCCCCTCACCTATCAAATGACAGGACCACTTCGGTGGCCTCAGTTTCTGCTACTCTGCATTTCGAGTCATCAGTAGACTCACTGTCAGCAGTGACTGAGTTTGTTTGTGTCACAGGCAATGGTGCATGGGTAGATAAATTGATAGATACAAAGTTTACTGTATGGTGGGTCTACTTCGAGCAACTAGCGTCAGCCAGTTGTTCTAACCAATACATAACTAGGATAAGGAAGTTAATCACCACTCTTCTTCACACCCAATTAATCGTCCCCAACCTTTCCCAACTTTCAGATCTATCACTTGCCCACCCGGTTCCTCCCTGACTATCTTTGCTGCTTGTTCATGCAATTCAAAAGGCGCTCCAGGGGTGCGGCTGATACGAATGTGTTCAAGTGTACGACAGCCGTTGCCAATATCAATCATAGCTTCTTCCAATAACTGTGGCGTATATTGACTGCCCATCCCGAATGGATCATGACATTCCCAGCTGCCAAAAAATTGGTCAATGGCAGAACCAATCCCCGGACCAGAAAGAATTAATGAGTGCAAACGGTAGAAATGCTGCAGCAAAGATGTGATTATATCCTAGGAATGGGCTCACGTTAGGCAAGAATGAAGAATGATAGAAAAATGCTCACGATGCTCATGGGACTGCCCCCCAGAAGCTCAAGCTCTTCTACGCCTGGAAC
>QMFE01003607.1:0-19554 GCA_003314665.1 Tricholoma sp. MG77
GCAAACATGAGATAATTGTAGATAATGTCACCTAATACATGGGTTCTCCACTGGGTAGGGGAACTAACTAACTAGGTGTGGGAAATAGTTACTATATAAGGAAATTTTAACACCGCCCTTGTCACATTATCCTCGCCGCCACTTTCCACCACACCTCTGACTGTTCCTACTTGCCTCACATGCTTCACAAGATGGAATTTGTGCAAAAGCGCAAGACCAACAGTGTAAGGGGAACACTCGACGAGACTCTACAAACATCTACGAACATTCGTCGAGGCTCTACAAACACCCACGAACACCTACGAAGTCCTATGAACACCTACGAACATCTACGAAGCTCACAAAACACCTTCGAAGTACTTCGAACAACTTCGAACGGCTTCGGATGACTTCCTACCACTCCGCACCTTGCCTATGACCACCCCCTACACTTCGATGATGACGCCGAAGCTATGGAACACCGCTCGAACTCATTTAGAGATAGCGGAACAACCGTTGATGTGCCCCTGATGTGCTCGCTTCCCCCGTCTTGCTTCCGCATGCAGACAGGTTTATTTTACTTCGTCACACGGTTTCTTGTACATAGTCACACCCTTGCAGGGAAACACCTTAGACTTTTCTCTTTGGTTTTCCCTTGCAAGGTGTGTAGTATTCCTTGTATACCTTGTATAGTTAGCTTTATCTAACTCTTTAGTTTTCCCTTGCAAGTATCGAGTTCAGGCTCTGATCGTAAGGTTGCCCTTACAGAAGAAAAGTCTCCTCTTTGGTGGACTGAGAGTAGCAAGCTGTCCCAGTCAGTCAGTTGGACCATGAAAATTTCGTACATTTTCGAAGTCTTCCTCGTGGCTTGGTCGAATCTTTCTATCCTCCCTCCACTTCCTTTCCACAATCCAATATAATGTTCTAATGGCTACAGAGGAAACTGACGCTTGGCAAAGGCAACTCAAGAGCGATATCGCAGGGATTAACCAATCTCTGCAACGACTTTTCATAATGAACGTGGATCGTGACCGCATCAACGTACTCCTAAGTGCATCGAACCCTGGCAGTGTTTCGAACCCAGCGTCCAAACACTCTCCACTCTCTCCTCCTCCCGAATTGCGTCGCGAACAACCCTCGAATGCGAGTTGAACACGTTTGATCAAACCAGCGTCTCCAAACGACTTTTCGGGTGAACACGCGAAGGGACGTTCGTTCCTCAATTCGTGCGAGTTATACCTCAATCTTGCACCCCATCAGTTCGAAGATGAGCATTCAAAGGTCATGTGGGCCATGTCCTTCATGAAGAGTGGGCAAGCAGCGCGTTTTGTCGATCGACAAATGCGCAGCTACCAAGCCATAGGGAGTCTACCCTATGTAACATGGACGGAGTTCGTCATCGAATTCATCGCCGACTTCTGTCTGAAGAATGAGGTTCAGACATTGAGGACTGAACTCGAGACCCCAAGATACTTCCAGGGGTCTCAAACCGTCGATGAGTATGTCGACGACTTTTGTGAAATCATCGATCGTGCACGCTATTTCAAAGGGGCCCACATTGTCCTAAAGTTTTGTCAAGGGCTTAACCCCAAGATTCAGGACCACGTGGCCTGCCTTACCTCCGGGCAACCCTCTGACGAAATTCCAAGGCAGTGGTACGACATGGCGATCCTCTGCGATGAAAACCGCATTGCCAACAAAGCATTTCACGCTTCTTCGCAAACCGCCCCACACCACAAAACAACTTCGAATGGTTGTAGCGTGTTTCAAAGACCAACGACAAGGCCTTTGAACCCTCCCATACCCCTTTCGAGGTACGCGCCGCCAATGGCAAATTCTTCGAACCCATCACGGCATAATCCCCCTGCGCCTGGCATCTCAACGTCTACCCGACCAAAGGATACAAGTACACTCGTGTGTTTTCGTTGTGGGCAACCAGGCCATGCACGTCCCGAATGCCCGAAACGCTTTGATGTCCGATACATGGACCTTGAAGAAAGACAAGGTTTCGCACAAGAGGAGTTCGTGGCGCTTGATGTAAGGGAGACGATGGAGCGAGATGAGGAGGCGCAAGAGGAGGTGAAAGAGGATTTTGGCCTGGACAACGAGTGACCAGTATGCCACCGTTGTCCAGTATTAATTGTTTCGCAGTGTTGTCAGTAGAAGAAGTGTATGAATCAAATTCTATTTCTTTGACTGATACTACTTTGAACGATCCTAAAGCCATACTAACCTCCCCACCCCCTCGAAATCATTTTCGGAAACGTCCAAACTGGGAGAAGTGACTCCCCGAATGCTATATTGTAGTGTCAAACCCTAGTGCGAACTCGTTCGAACTCCCGATATCGATGCAGACCATCGATACCAGCAAAGTGCTTTCGACGAACGCGCTGCTTGATTGTGGCACGACCGACCTCTTTGCTAGCTCCGACTTTGTGCGATGACATCACTTGACGACTAAACAGCTTAGTTGGCCCATCCCAGTGTACAACGTGGATGGTTCGCTGAACAAAGCGGGCAGTATTTCAGAAGTATGGGAAACGGTCCTACGGTATCATGACCACTCCAAACGCGCGATGTTTGCCATCACTGGTCTAGGGAAGCAGGACATCATTTTAGGCCTTACCTGGCTGCGAAAACACAACCCAGAAGTCAATTGGGCTTTGGGTGAGGTTAAAATGAGTCGATGCCCTGACCACTGTTGCACCTGTCAGAACGAAATGAACGAGGAGTGCAAGGTCGCCTTCAAGGAAGCAGCCAGTATTCGAGCATGTTGAGCAGGCCCGATGCCCTCCCCAGATGTTGATATGGAGGATGTTCCTGAGTTCCCCGGTCTGTTCGATGATGATGATGATGATGACAGCGACGACGAACCCTATATGGGGGAGGACTCGCTCGAAGATGGCGATCATGTGTTCGTAGCAATGATCCCCTGCGAAGCGGAGTTTATTCAAGCCACTTCAAACATTTTGCAGAGGTTGGCTGAGGCCTTTCACAAAAATACCCAGCCCACGACGTTCCACAAATCAGTCCCTATGCACTTCCACAACTTCGAGGATCTGTTTGCAAAATCATCGTTCGATTGCCTCCCCGATCGCAAAGTGTGGGATCATGCCATCGAACTAATCCTGGGTGCGAAGGCATTGAGCTGCAAGGTCTACCCCCTCGCACCTAGCGAACAGTCCGAAATGGACGAGTTCATTCAGGAAAACCTTAGTAGCAGTCGCATTCGCCCCTCAAAATCGCCAATGGCATCCCCGGTGTTCTTTATCAAGAAGAAGGATGGTTCTCTTCGACTCGTGCAGGACTATTGAGCCTTGAATGCCATTACGATCAAGAATCGATACCCGCTCCCCCTCATTTTGGAACTTGTCAACCAACTCCGGGGAGCGAAGTACTTCACGAAACTCGATATTCGATGGGGTTATAACAATGTTCGCATGAAGGAGGGTGACGAGTGGAAGGCAGCGTTTCATACCAATCGCGGCCTTTTCGAACCACTGGTGATGTTTTTCGGACTCACGAACTCCCCCTCTACCTTTCAGACAATGATGAATGACATCTTCCAGGATCTCATTATGGAAGGCGTGGTCTGTGTCTACCTGGACGACATCCTAATCTTCATGAAATCCATCGAGGAACACCGTCGTGTCACATGACTCGTTCTCGAATGACTTCGCCAACACAAATTGTTCCTTCGACACGATAAATGCGAATTTGAACAAACCTTGATTGAATACCTTGGGTTAATCATCTCCCAAGGCGAAATTCGTATGGATCCAGTCAAGGTAGCCGACATGACAGAGTGGCCCATACCCACAAGTCGAAGAGAGGTACAATCCTTCCTCGGGTTCGCGAACTTTTATCACAGGTTTATCGAAGGTTTTTCCCACCATGCGAAATCAATGTTTGAGCTCACGAAAAAGGATTGAAAGTGGAGTTGGGGCGAATCAGAACAGTCGGTGTTCGACGAAATCAAACTACGCATTACGTCTTCGCCTATCCTTTGTTTTGCAGACAATTCGAAGGCTTTTCGTATCGAAGCAGACAGTTCAGACTACGCAACCAGATCAGTCCTCTCACAACAGTCATCCGATGATCTCAAGTGGCACCCTATCGCCTTCTATTCAAAATCCCTCAACGCAGTCGAATGAAACTACGAAATTCACAATAAAGAAATGCTAGCGGTAATGAGATCTTTAGAGGAATGGAGACATTTCCTTGAGGGTGCCAGCCATAAGGTGGAAATTTGGACAGACCACAAAAACCTTGAGTACTTCATGACTGCAAAAAAGCTAAATCGCAGACAGGCCCGCTGGTCCCTCTATCTTTCTAGGTTTGATTTCATCATGCACCATCGCCCAGGCAAGAGCATGGGTAAGCCTGACGTGCTGTTGTGCCGTGCAGACCACAGCGATGGTGCGGATGATAACCATGACACCATGCTACTTCGACCCGAATTTTTCGCTGTCCGCGCACTTGAAGGAATTACTTTCGAAGGAGCTGAAAGGGATTTACTTCGTGAAATTTGAAGAGGGGTACGGGACGGAAAAAACGAAGATTCAGTGTTATCAGCGATGAAGGATTTGGAAGGATCGAGCGCCAAGACACTACGAAGTTCGGAATGGGCGAAAGAGGACGGACTATGGAGGTTTTGTGATCATATCTATGTTCCTATGATCCCTGACTTATGACGCAGAATTGCTGAACAGCACCACAACACCAAAATCGGGGGACATGCAGGACATTGGAAGACCCTCGAACTTGTTTCGAGGAGCTACTGGTGGCCGCACATGTCTCGTTACATCGGACGGTACTGCAAGGCTTGCAATATGTGTCTTCGAACAAAGGCACAGAAATGCAAACCGTTTGGAGAACTGCACCCACTCCCAGTACCCGAAGCTCGATGGGATGTCGTTAGCATTGACTTCATCATCGAACTCCCCGATGCGCACAGATTCGACGCTGCGATGGTTGTAGTTGACTCGGTGAGTAAACAAAGCCATTTCTTACCCACTCACACCACCATCACAGCACTGGGCTCAGCCCGACTGTACCTCCAGAATGTGTAGAAGCTGCATGGCCTACCCAGATTGATGCTGTTGGATTGAGGGCCCCAATTCATTGCCGAGTTCATGCGCAAATTATATCGTCTACTGGGAATCACCATTTCGGCCTCAACTGTGTATCACCCACAGTCGGATGGTCAGACCGAACGTGTTAACCAAGAGCTCAAACAGTATATTCGAGTTTTCGTGAGTGAACGACAGAACAATTGGGACACGCTCCTACCCCTAGGCGAATTCGCATACAATAACCATGTCCACTCATCTATGCAACACTCCCCATTCTTCATTGACACCAGTAGACACCCCCAAATGGGTTTCGAATCTAACCAACGTCCATCAAAACTCGAAGCTGTCAACGAGTTCGCGGATTGAATGAAGTCTATGCTGGACGAAGCACGGGCAGCCCTCGTGAAATCGAAAGATGATATGGCAAGGTACTATAATCAACGGAGAACCCCAGCCCCGAAGTTCGAAGCAGGCGACAAGGTCTTTCTCAATGTGTCAGACATTAGTATGACCAGACCCTTGAAGAAATTCACACATCGCTATCTAGGCCCATACCCAATCATTTGCCAGTCGGTTCACACGCATACCGTCTAAGACTACCTCCATCCATGTCACAACTCCACCCAGTCTTCCACATCATCAAACTCATGCCTGCCCCACCAGATCCGATTGTAGGTCGATGACCACACCCACCACCACCACCGGACATCATAGGGGAAGAAAAGAGGTATGAGATTGAAGAGGTGATAAACAGTTGGATGAGGGGCAGAACACTGCAGTACCTGGTCAGATGGAAGGGCTATGGTCATGAAGAAAATTTGTGGATTTCGGAAGGTGACCTGGATGCTCCTAAGCTAATACAGGACTTCTACAGAACCCACCCGACCGCTCCTAAATGTATCAATGCCCTACTGTTTGGTCGCATGGGTTTTCGACCACGACATCAGGTTGGGTCGATGCAGGGTTTTTCGCATCGGGACGCTGCGCCTTGAGGGGGGGGTGATGTAAGGGGAACACTCGACGAGACTCTACAAACATCTATGAACGTTCGTCGAGGCTCTACGAACACCCACGAACACCTACGAAGTCCTACGAACACCTACAAAGCTCACGAAATGCCTTTGAAGTACTTTGAACTACTTTGAACAACTTTGAACGGCTTCGGATGACTTCCTACCACTCCGCACCTCGCCTATGACCACCCCTTACACTTCGGCGATGATGCCGAAGCTATGGAACACCGCTCAAACTCATTTAGAGATAGCGGAACAACCATTGATGCGCCCCTGATGCGTGCTTGCTTCCCCCATCTCGCTTCCGCATGCAGACAGGTTTATTTTACTTCATCACACGGTTTCTTGTACATAGTCGCACCCTTGCAGGGAAACACCTTAGACCTTTCTCTTTGGTTTTCCCTTGCAAGGTGTGTAGTATTCCTTGTATACCTTGTATAGTTAGCTTTATCTAACTCTTTGGTTTTCCCTTGCAAGTATCAAGTTCAGGCTCTGATCGTAAGGTTGCCCTTACAAACAGGACATCCAGTCAAAGCAGGACATGGAGGTGGTAAGTGTGTACTATTCACCGAGGAGTGTGTGTTCAACAAAGTGTGGGGGTGTGTACAGGCTTTATGAGTGTTGGTACAGCTACAGTGGGTGGCACAGCAGGTGCTCAAGGTTGAAACCACTTCATCACATTTTCCTTTGCCTTTTCAGCCCTCTCAGTATTGCTGCTTCTTTTTATTTGCTGCACACTGGGCTGTTCCACAATGGCATTGCAGAAAATTCTGCACCCCACCATTCCCAGTTCTGACCCATGTTTTACAGTCTAGACAGAGAATGCATCTATCCTCATCCACTGTTGGTTCCTTCTCCATTTCAGTACCTTATGTGCATGCTTAATAGAGTAGTCTCTTACCTGATCAGTCATTATGTGTGCTTCTGACCACTCAGTTGGCACCTGCCTTCCAAAAGGGGGCTTGTCATAAGCTTTTTCGCATCAGGAAAGCACCATAGGGCCCTTGGGTACAATTATCATGTGACTTCCAAAAAAAATTTAAGAGGCTCGGGGTGGGGACTAACTAATCATCCTGATATGGTAAATTCAAACCCCAACACCCCCTTGGAGAATGCGCCAAAAACATTAGATTTCATTGATACACATATGTAACAATACATTTAGGCTATGACATCCCTACCTGCATTGTCCACATCCATGTCCCTACTGCCTGTGCCCTTATGCTCACATCCATACCTGCTGTAAGTCTGCACCACAGACTCACAACATCAACTAACACATCACCGCCAGCCCCCACTCTAGCGTTGCCACTGGCTCAGCCGAGATTTTTCAATAAATTGGCTATAGCATGCCAGATAAAATTTCTACAATCATCAAAATATTTGACCATATGGATGAGCCAATAAGCCAAGGGGTCCTCTGCCATGATTAGTTAATCTGATCACTTTTCCCTGAGTTATTCAAGAAACAAACCTTGGCTTGATGGCTCAGCTTGAAATCAAAGCCAATCAAATAAGTCAGGAATGGGTGATTGGATCAACTAATGTTGGCAGAAGACCCCTTGGCTTATGGGCTTGTCCATATGGTCAAATATTCTGGTGATTTTATAAATTTTACTTGGCATGCTATAGCCAATTTATTGAAAAATCTCAGCTGAGCCAGTGGCAACACTACCCTGCTCGGCACCCCAAGTCTGTCCCACTACAGACTTGCAACATCAATAACACACATTGAGTCTGCCCTACTACAGACTTGCAACATCACCAACACACATCACCATCGGCCCCCAATTGGCATCCCAATCCCAAATACCAACTTACCCAACCATCATTCCTACACCATTGACAATACTGATATCCATGACTACACCAACATTCACAACTCTGTCCTCACAATTGTTGGGCCCTGCTTGGCACCCAACAACCACCACCAACATTCCCAACAACACATCACCACCATCATACCTGATCAACCTATGATCCACAAGACAATGGATGAGCCTAATGTAGCTCTCAAGAAACACACGGCACACCTGATGTGGCCTTTTACTTACATGGTCTCAAGGTTGCACCTATATAGATTTATTTTATAGATCTCCAACCTTTGTTCCCACTTTTGTGCAATGAAGGTATAGTAAATACTTATTCTTTTATTTGTAGTAACTCATGTTCCCACTTTTGTGCAACGAAGATATTTTGATCCTGTCTGACTAGTCCACTTTACTGTTGGTTGCCTAACCCGGCTCCCTTCCACCTGCCAGTGGGTCCATGCCAGTGTTCGCAACAGGCCATGCCTGCAACCTCACGCTCACACTTATGTCTGTGCTCATGCCCTAATACCCTCAATCCGATTTATATCACCAATGATGTGTCCACCCCATCATATCCTCAGCCCATCCTACTGCTTGGCTCCTGCTTGATTGACATGGCTTCAAGTTCTTTGTCTTCACCCTTGTGATCTAGTAAGCAAGAAATTGCAGTAGTGAGTTAACAAGTGCAAATAGGAAATGATGTAATAACACACCTTACGAAGCTATTATGGACTGAAAACAATGATGGGCAGGATGGGCAGGTGGAACTAAGGGACACTGTGTTATACAAAGGCAGTGTGCATGACTGTTATGGAACAACATACCCATTCCCATGTTATCTCAGGCTCACTATATGTGCTCCATTTGCTCCCAAAAGTTGCAGCTAAATGTATGTGCCCATACTCACAACTTCTGTCTTCCCATTGACTCTACTGTGCTAGGACAGGAAGTGGGCCACCTAAGCAAGAAGAGTGATTTACTTGAGTATAATGGAGCTTTTATGGGATTTGATAGGCTGGGACAGTAGACAAGTATCCTAGGAGGATGATATACAACAGTTGTAATTTTAGAGAGCACTGTTGTTGCACTATGAATATTTTCACATGATGACTGCCAAAACAGGAAAATTGATGATCTGGGCCATGCATGGGAACCTTTCTTATTGACTGCGACCTCAACTTCACAACACCATTCTGAACGATCTAGAGCAGCTTCATGCTTCAAACCTTTTGAGTCATATTAAGAGGTGTGTAATCTATCACTAATTCAAGCTCTTGTTGTATCTGACTGTTTCCCTTGTCTAGGATTTCAATGTTTTGGTGGATCTACCTGAATCTCAATCTCACCAGACTGCATTGTCAATGGTACCTCAACACCGCTGTCCTCTGCCTCCAAACCATCCTCCATGACCCCGGGTACTAAACTAGTGCCATACTTGGGACTTATGGCCTGTTCTTGTATGCTCCCTTCTTGCAGAGCTTCTGGCTCACTCTGACCTCCAACAGCATCTGCAATGCTTGAAATCTCAGCTTCTCCAAAGTCTCAAGTCTCAAGCAGAGGTTGGTGCATACATGGGAGTGGGTGTGGGTATGAGTGAGGTTGTGGCTGCTTGGTATGTTGACTTTTTTCTTGCTCGGCGGCCTCTTCATGGTGTCCTTGAATCACATGAACAGAACATTGTCAGCATGATCTAGGGATCAGCATCTCTGCTTCACTCTCAGAATCAGAGCCAGAGCTGCTTTCAGATGACTCAGGTGCCCCAGATGACTCCAAGCCCGAATCTGAATCATTCATTCCAGCACTTGCAGTGCCTCCTATGTCTGTGTCTCTTCCTCTCACACCCCTCCCTCTGGCTCTGGCTCTGGCTCTGACTCTGCCTCCACCTCTATTACCTCTAGTGTGACCATGAGCCCTTACTGCCCTTTCTGCAGCTGCAGCAACCTTCTTTGCCTCATGCTCAGTGACCTTCTTTGCTTTCTTGATCTCCCTGTAATAGACTTTAGGGAATAGCACGGGTTCGGTGACCCGCAGGGGTTATGGATAGGGGTACAGGTCATGGATCTGGTACCCGCAACCCATGCCTACCTGTCACCAAGAGGAAGGCGATGGAGGGCAACATGTAGTACTATCTAATAACTAATAATCTAGGGTAAAGTTATGTAACTACATAAATAAGTGGGGTGAGCCCAGCTCAAAACTTTGAAAAGGGAGGGTTTATATAGGCATGTGCATGGGCCATTTGGCCTTGTGTGCACACGGTAATCGCGTCTTCATTGAATGTTGATGCGTTATTTACATATGTTTGTTGCTTTGTTCTGGACAGCCGCTATCTCACGACCACCACCACTACTTCACCCTCCACCCTGCTCCATGGCCTCTATGATGACAACCAAGACAGGCAGCAATGAGGACCACAGCACCGAGAACCACCGCTGCGAGCAACTGCTCTTGGGGTGGGAATGGGAGCCACTTCAAAAGGGCAAGACAACGGCAACACCGCCACCAGGCCGAACAGGACAACGACAGAACAATGAGACAACTGGAGACGAGGGGGAAACAACGAGGAGGAGGGAAAGCAAATGAAAATAATGGCCCAAGAGACATCAAACAACGTTTCTTGGGCTGTTGGTGAGTTTTTTTACTCTTGTTTCATTATTTTGCTACTAACAATCTGTTTTAGGTACCAACTAGAATACTACTATGATGACGACAACGACAGGACAACGAAGCCGACCAACACCTGCCACCACTGTTATGAGCCCCTGCTCGCAAGGTGGATCGCGGGTGCTCAACAACAAACCAACAACGACAGGGGATGACAACGTAACAGGACCCATAACAGATGAGGCAGCCCCTCATGACCACTGCTATGAGCCTCTGCTTGTAGGGTGGGATCAAGGGCACTAACGACAACAACGACAGGACCATGACGACCCTCTAACGACATCCACGCCCGCGAGCAACTGCTTGTGGGGTGAAGACGAATGGGGGGGACGACGACACAACGAAGCATGGCAAAAACAACGACACAACAACATGATGACAAAGAATGGTGGGGATGACAAAGCATGGTGGGGATGACAAAGAATGGTGATGATGACGACAGAACAGCGGTGATGACACAATGACAGCATGACCCCACCCTCACTACAAATGCAAGATGGTGGGGCAGTTTTTTCTTTTGGTCTCTTAGTACACCCCACCGCCGCGAGCAACTGCTCGTGGGGTGGATCCATGCCCCAGCCCTGACAATAATGACGACATGGTGTCGTTGTCATTGTCATCAGCTCCTGTACTCGATGGAGCCCGCAATTGCGGGTCTTCTCAGATACAGGAGCTGTTGGTGATGACAGGAGATGGCGGGTCCACCCATACCCGCCTGACCTGTGGGTTGCGGGTATGGGTAGACGCGGGTACAGGTATGCTCAAAAGTACCTGTGGGTTACCCATGCCATTGCCTAGTAATAGTCAAGAATGCCCTTCTTGAGAACTTTGAACTGTGGTGCTGCCTCTTTAAATACATCTTTCATCTGACTCTCCCAGTCCCATCAAGCAAACAAGTCCAGATTTTTGGCAGCTGTCATGTGTTGTGCTTGCCCTGAGCTTTGTGTGTTCTTGGCTTTTTGCTTTCCCTCCCAAATACCTGCTTCCTCAGCCCCTCATTCCCCAGGCCTATAAGTTTTACCTGTGTGTAGCCCTCCTCCAGAGCAATACCTGCCTGGACAATGAATCTCACAGCATCATGTTCTTGGCCCTAAGTGCTTGCCAAGATGAAGTACCTGGCAGTGGTGGTGGAACTTTGATGTGATATTGTTCCATTGGTTCCTCCTCCTCATCATCATCTGACAATTCTTCAACAGGTGTTGTCTCAAGCATCAAAGCATCATGTTGAAATGTAGTTGTTGCTGCAGCTGATGATGGAGTTGGGGTTGGGGTGGGTGTTGGCACTAGGATAGAAGAGGAATGTGCAGGAAGGGGCTGTGCAGCCTGTGTAGTTGTAGTCTTTGGTGGCTTGAAGGCTGAAAGAGGAATTGCATGACAATCCAGTGGCCATATTCCAGTTTTTTGGAAGGCTGATTGAATAGTTGTAGTCTTTAATGCAGTTACACATGCAACATGGTAATAGGCTAATAGATTGTCTTTTCTAATTGTGATAAGAGACTGGGATGTGAGTGTCACCTCTCACTTCCATGACTGTGTGAGAGGCCCAAAAGCACCAACATCACATGGCTGAAGGGCATGTGTTGTGTGTGAGGGAAGACATATGATTATGATCTTGTTATCTGCAGCATACTTGCAGAACGTGAACATGCAATGCAAGTTATGGCCATCCAAGATCAAAAGGCAATACTGTCCCATGGCTTTGTCTCGTGTTGCAGGATTGAAATTGTTCCAAAGCCACGCAGAGCCCAGCTCTTGGTTGGTCCAACCATTTGGAGAGATGGATATGCTGTGGGCAAATTTGTAAGATTGATCTGTAGAGCTAAAATATTAACAATAAGTATAAACCTTGCATTACAAAGATTGTCACAACCCCACTCTGAGTTTTGTTGCTGACCCTGGAATATCACAGAAGGGTGGAGAACAGATCCATCAGCACAGATGGTCTTGATGACTGTGATGAGCTCCCTGTTTCCATCCTCAATTGAATAAACAGTCTGTTGATCGTGATCAATCATGGCAGTGACTCTTGCACCAATCCCAAGCTGTATACCCTTTTCATCCATATTGTTAAGGAGTGACATGGGTATGGGTAACACCATGTGTTTCTGCTTACAGGTATGCATGTGTACGGGTATGGGTATGGCATTGCCCTACCCATGCAACACTGTACCCTTACCCATGGGTTTACGGGTACCGACAGCTAGTCAAGTGCCTGATCATATAATGTTGTTGATCACAACAACAACAACAACATCATCATGATCAATGACAACATCAACAGCAACAATGACTACAGCCACTACCACCACCTTTCTTGCTCCAAATGTGAGTGGAGGGGTTCTTGGCTCTGTTCTGGCAGTGATGGCGACAACGACAACCCCCTCCCTTGCATAAAACATGAGCTGGAGAGGGATATCTTCTGGTTGTGGTTGTAGGCAATGATGACAATGATTCCCCCTCCCTCGTGTGTATGTGAGTTGGAGGGGGCTATCTTTTGGCACTAAGGCAACAATGACTCTGACTCCCCCTCCACCACCACCCCCTCCCTCATTGCAAACACAAGTGGGGGGTTCTGTTGTTCTTTTCTGGGCGACGATGGATCACCACCCCCTCCCTCGCTGCAAATGCGAGTGGAGGGTTTTCTTATTCTTTCTGGGCAATGACAGCCACTACCACCCCCAACCTTGTTGCAAACACGAGGGGGCGGGGGGTTCTCTTGGTCTTTTCTGGGCGACAACAGCCACTACCACCCTTTCCCTCACTGCAAACACGAGGACAAGGCACACCAGACAAGAGGGACCACGACGATGGCTGATGACCCAGCACCCATCACCACCGCTGTGAGCCACTGCTTGCAGGGTGGATGGCGGGTGCTAATGACCATCAATGAACACAAACAGATGATGAGGATGAGGGACTACGATAACAATGAGGGACTATGATAACAACAAGTAGTGTTTGAAAGTCCAGTCCTATGGACTGGCAACTGGACTAAACTGGACTGCAAAATAGACCAGTTTAGACCAGACTTTCAGTCTGGTTGCCGGTTGCATGAAGATCATTCATTACATGCAACTGATAAAAAACCGGTTTCAACTGGTTATAAACCGGACTATTGGTTGCATATGATAGGCCTACTTTCCAGCTACAAATAACCACAAAGGTTTAAGAAATCGGTTGGGAATTGACTGAGTTATAATAAAAACAAAGTTTCATGAACAGTTTTGCATGAAGAAAACTTGTGCAAACCGTTTTGATCATAACTCAGTCAATTCTGAACTGATTTCCCTAAATATTAGCTCAAATTGTAGCTTGGAAGGAGAACAACCGGTTGCAACTGCGGTTTAATCTAATGTCTGGTTGCAACCGGTCTGGAACAGTCCCTGAAAGTGTTAGACCGCAAAAAACCAGTCCACAGCAGTTCAGTCCGGTTTTTTCCTTATTTGGAAATTTGATAGACCAGTTGTGGTTGCAGTTGCCCCATTTGGACATCAAAAAACCGGACCAGACCGGACTTTCAAACACTAACAATGAGGGACTACGATAATGACGAGGACAAGGGATGACAACAGACAATAATGAGGGACTACAATAACAACGAGGGATGACAACGACAATGATGAGGGACTACAATAATGGCAAGGGACAACAACAACAACAACAAGGGATGACAATGACAACAACGAGGGACAACAACGAGCAGCAATCCAGCACCCATCACTGCCACTGCAGCACCCCCCTCTCTTGCTTCAAGAGCAAGATGGAGGGGGTTTCTCTTGGTTTCGCTGCACCAACCACCCCACCCTCACCCCAAATGTGAACGTGTGGGGTCCTGATCTTTATTTATTGATAAATGAATATGTATTGTAAGTAGATACATGTAATATATAATATTTTGATGAACACCACTCGGGACACATGGGATAACCGTGGGTTTTGAGTACACCCATGAATTTTGCAGGTAACCCGCGAAATCCATGGGTAACACCGCACCCTTACTCAAACGGGTACAGGTACGGGTATGGGAAAAGATACCTGAGGGTTACCTGTGTCACTCCCTACATATTGTAGAGATTCTCAGGCAGAATATTAAATTCCTTCATCACATCAGTGAGCATATCAAAGAACTCATTGACAGCAAATTGATTCAGTGCTTTTGTGTGCACTTTCTCCAAGCCTGTCATCTTCTTTATCTTTAAATTGGGATGGTGCTTGCAGAACCATTTCAGCCATGATCCCCCAACTTGCTTACCAGAAGTTGCATTGGCACACCACACAACAGATGCATATGTCATGTGTATACCACAATGGCCTTGAATCTTAACCCATTTGGCTAAGATCTCCTCCTGGATTTCAGTGAGGAGTTGTCCACCAACATGCACCTCACGATGGTTCTTCCCTCCTAGAAAATTTCAGCAACACAAAATCACTGTACAATACCACAGACCTTTCAAACAGCAGCCAAGGGAAGATTTTGGATTCTGACTTGGAATATCAAAATCCCATTCTGCTTGATGTGTGGAGTAGTGTGGGTCACCATTGGGTTTTGTACCTGATTCTTGAATCGCAGCTACGGCCAGTTGGATGTGTTCCTCTTGTGGTCGGGTGAGAATATCATCAGGAATTGAGATGGAAACTGGCATTTCAGAGGGTATGGCTTAAGTTTGGAGTGGACTGGGATTGCATTGCTCAGAGCTTACTCCTGACTTAAATACAGTACCATGCAGTTGGAAACAGTAACAGCATTAATATATTGGCAGATTCTAGATACTGGACATGAGGTGGGCAGGTGGGTGGATATTGGCATAGGGTAGAAGATGCTTGGCAGGAGCATGAATGCTAGCAGCATCAGTGCAATGTTCTGCAGGCTGGATAACATGAGGATGATTCAGACAGTTAAAGAAGCCCTAATTCATGCACCTGCAGTGAAACTTTAACATCCCTGTGCCTCCCATTCCCATAACAAATTCCATAATCCAACATGTCAAAAAGTGCATACAGATGTAACAGAGTGCATAGAGGTGTGAATAAATTCACTAAAAATATAACGACAGCTATTCATGAAACATTAGGTTAATGTGAAGATGAATACCAAAGGTCATGGACGCACCTTGTCATCTAAAACTGACAGGTGTTGATCAAAACAGCCCATCCAAAATGCAAAACAGAGCAGGCCACAAAAGAATGTAGATGTGAAGTTTTGAAGGATTTGGTTTGGAATTGCATCTGCAAGGCAGTGGCTACCACATTTGGCCATGCCATTGATATTACCAAATTAGGCAGATTCTCAGATTGGCAACAATAACCTGCCTGTTACTCAGCAAGGAGTTGCTGCAGCCATCCAAGTGGCTGTTTGAGGCAACACTCAATGTAGTTCTTGTCATTCATCCCAACACAATAGAATTTGGTACCCTACAAAGTTCATAAATTACAGAATGGCCCACTACACAGGGTGGCCCACTTCCTGACCTGGCACAGTATTTCACCTAATGCACATGACTGAAGAACTAAGTAAGCAATTGTAAATTGGATGCATTGAATGCATACATTTACAAAGTATATCAAAATCTGAATGAGGAAACATATCAGTAAAGCATGAAGTTAGATGTCGCAGATATGTTAGACATACAAGTAGATTAAAGGCCCTCTTCCTCATAAATCTGCCAGCAGATAGTTGAGATCTTTTTTGGCCCTGTGTGGGCTGTTGATGCACATTGACACATCATTCTTGCCAGCTCAAGTGCCTAAGGGCAAGACATGATCTAGGAGTAGATGAGGTGGGGATGACAAGGTGTTGAAATGTTGATGAGGTGGAAGAACTTGGGAAGAACTTGGGAGTTGTCAAAATGGTCATGGTGGCTACAAAGAGAGCAAGATGAGTATAAAATAGTGGACTTTGAAATGAGACTAAAAGAAAACATTAAGTCAGTGGTCAAGACATCATGGAGTCGCAAAAATCACTTGACAATTCAACAAACCAGTTGATAAATTTGATGTTTTTCAAATGTGTTTTGAAGGTGAACATTCCCAGTTAATTGGTATAAATGTCAGGTAATGGTTTTAATGTGAGGTAATAATTGAAAATGTTCGCTAATACATGGGTTCCTTACTGGGCCTCAATGACTGGCAAAACTTGTAAACATGATTGTGTTTGTACTTTGATCTACTTTCAATGGGAAATCTTCTGCAAGCCATTCCTTGACAACCCTGCCACATTTTGGTGTGATTCTGTAGTCCATCTTATACTACTACTCAAGCTCTAGAGTTCCACACAATCTATTTATTTTTTGGTTGACATCTGTGAAAGCTAGGTTGACCCCTGCCAAATCAGTGCCAATTACATGTGTGTAAACAATATCTCAAGAACTAATGGTCAGAAAAATAAGCTGAGAGTGGTACAGTGTCAAGGTCAATGTAGGTAATGGTTTCCCATGCAAAAAATGAGCCCTTGTTGCCAGTAGCTGGATGACAAGCCATATATGTAACTTCCCAAAATGGCAATCACACTTCAAAGCAGCATTATGCCACCACAAGGGCTCATAACCTCAATTTTTTGCATGGAGAACCCTCACATAGATTATTCTTGACACTGTACTGCCCTCAGCCTATTTTTTGGACAATTAGTTCTTAAGATATTACTTGCACACATAATTGGCAGCAGTCAACCTAACTTTCACAGATGTCAACCAAAAAAAAAATAGATTGTGTGGAACTCTAGAGCTTGAGTAGTAGTAGTAGTAGTAGTAGTAGTAGTATAAGATAGACTATGGAATCATGCCAAAATGTGGCAGGGTTGTCAAGGAATGGCTTGCAGAAGATTTCCCATTGAAAGTAGATCAAAGTACAAACACAACCACATTTACAAGTTTTGCCAGTCATTGAGGCATGGTAACAGTGTGTTGAAGTTGCGGTCTTTGAAAATGTGGGAAGAAACTTTTACCACACCTCATGAATGGTTTGGAGTCTGATTAAAAGCCATATACCATGCCATGAGAAGATGCCATTCATCCAATTCAAAGTTGCCATAAAATTCAAATGCAATGAACATGTTGGATTATGAGTTTATAATGACATCAAGAAGGGATTGACTCTTCTGGATCACATGAGATGAAACCACACATGCATTGTCGCTCCAAGGCCATGGCCCATGATATCAACCTTGCTAGGAAATGCACTCTACTGCCTGCTTGCTGACACAATCCTGTCATACATACTGTACACTGTGCTACCTCTCTCAGGAACTTTGGAATTCCCAGTTGGTGGGCTTCCCACAGCTGAAATCCATTGTTTGGCATGGCAGCTGTAGCTGTAAGCAAGGGGTAGTGTATGGCAAGGGTTTATGAACCCACATGGGTATGGACCAAGGGTTTGGATGGGTAAGGGTACAGGTACACAAGTTGCAACCCTTGCAATACCCATACCCTTGTCATGGGTGTGGCGGGTATTGTGAGTATAGCAGCTCGCCGGACTGGAGGTTGCTGCAACATGGCAACGCTGACCTAAATGACCACACACATATTACATGTTTAACAACCCTTGACTGGCCCAGGACTTTCAAGTATGCTGGTATTGTTATTTCTTAATCTTTTAACTAACTAACTACAATGTTTTTTCTTATTTTCTAGGTTTCGAACAGGTTCTCTCCCACAATGGCCTCACAATGCACCCATGCCCTCCTCCCCATCCAAACAGAATGTGAGGCTGGTTGGGAGGGATAAGATGATGATGGGGAGGTGGGACAATGATGGGGAGGCACCAGGAAGTGGGAACCCATGAGGTATGTGATTCCCTGTTACCTAACAACCCACACTGATGACAAGAACTCCCACTGCCCAACACCACTTCCACTGCTGTGAGCCTCTGCCTTGCAGGGTGGATACATGGAGTTAACAGCACTTGACGACTGATGTTCCACCTGCCCCCATGCCTATGAGCAACTGCTCATAGTGTGGATGGTGGGTGATGACACCAACAATGATGGGAACAACAGGGGGACAAAGCACCACCAAACACCACAGTGCACTGGCTCCCATGCCTATGACCGACTGTTCATAGGGTGGATTGTGGGTATGACCAGATGGTATCACCAATAACAACAGGAACAACAGGGGGATGAAAAGCCCCAGCACCACTGAACACCACAACAAACGACATGGCGCCCCCCCCAGCAATGAACACCACACCACCTGCCCCCAGCCTCATGAGCAACTGCTTGTGGGGTGGATCACAGGTGGAATAGTGATGACCACACCCCAGCTGCGAACAACAACAGGAGCAACTGGCTCGACCTAGCACCCCCTTCTGCCATGCGTAAGGTATGACATGGGTACGGGTAAACCCGTGATAATGTGGTCATGGGTATGCTCGGGTATGGGTACGGGTTTGGATTTCTGTACCCAAGGCAACACCGTACCCTTATCCATGGGTTTACGGGTACCGACAGCCGGTCATGTGCCTGATCATATGATGTTGTTGATCACAACAACAACAACAACAACAACATGATCAACGACAACATCAACAGCAACAACGACTATGGCCACCACCACCACCACCCCCTCCCTCGCTCCAAATGTGAGTGGAGGGGTTCTTGGCTCTGTTCTGGGTGGTGACAACAACAACAACAACCCCTCCCTCACATAAAATGTGAGCTGGAGGGGGATATCTTCTGATTTGTAGGCAACAACAATGATGACGACCCCTCCCTCGTGTGCAACACAAGTTGGAGGCGCTATCTTTTGGCTCTGGGCAACGACGACGATGACCCCACCACCACCACCCCCTCCCTCGTTGCAAACATGAGCAGGGGGTTCTGTTGTTCTTTTCTGGGCGATGCCGGCCAACACCACCCCTCTGTCACCTCAAACACAAGCGGGGGGCTTGTCTCATCCACAAACGGCCACCACCACCCATTTGTCACATCAAATGTGAGCGGGGGGCTTGTCTTGTCCACCAACGGCCACTACCACCCCTCCATCACCTCAAATGCAAGGAGGGGCCTTGTATCATCCA
>QMFE01003607.1:19617-32855 GCA_003314665.1 Tricholoma sp. MG77
CCACCGCCCCTCCGTCACCTCAAATGTGAGTGGGGGGGGGCTCGTCTCACCCACCATCAGCCACCATCACCCCTCTGTCACCTCAAACGCGAGGAGGGCCCTCGTCTCGCCCACCACCACCTGCCACCACCCCTCCCTCACTCCAAAAGCGAGTGGAGGGGTCTTGTGTATTGTTCTTGTCAACAGTGACTGCCATCACCCCCTCCCTCACTGCAAACATGAGTGGGGGGTTCTTTTGTTTTGTTTTCATCGACACTGACTGCGCCAACCCCTCCCTTGCTCCAAATTCAAGTGGAGGGGTCTCCTGCCTTGTTCTGTCGACAGCAGCCACCGCCAACAGCCCCACCCTTGCCCCAAACATGAGGGCGTGGGGCCACAACCTTTATTTATTACTAGTAGATATGTATCATAAGTATATAGATTATAATACATAATTTTTGAACCAAAACTACTCGAGACCCGCAGGGTAACCGCAGGTTTTGAGCAAACCCACGGAAACCCACGATAAACACCGCACCCGCACCCACACAGGTACAGTGTTCACAGGTACGGGTACAGGAAATTTTACCCGAGGGTTACCTGTGTCACACCCTAGCCATGCGAGCACTGGCTTACAATGGTAGTGGTGGGTGCTACTGGGCCATGACCTCAGGAAATGAGGAGCACAGGGATGACTACCGAAGGTGAGCACAGAGACAACTACCCACAATGAGCATGGGGACAACCACCAATGATGCACCTCACTGCCACTGCAAGCAGCTGCTTGCAGGGTGGATAAGGGGTGCTAACAATGGCATACCCATGTGCATTACCCACATGGGTAACCGTACCCATGTACCCTTGAGAACCTGTACCCATATTCACAGGTAACCCATACCCTTATCAAAGGGTAGGGGGTATGTGAGGGTACAGGTACGGGTATTGAAAAAATACCTGGGGGTTACCCATGCCAATCTCTAGCAAGGGGGCACTGTGATTGAAATGCCAGACCGGAACCTGGTTAGTTAGTCCAACCAGAGGCCACAAAAAAAAATGGACCTCTCCAGAATAGGACTTCTAAACGTCAATTTGAGGCTAATAGAACCTTTCTACAACATATAAAACATGTATAGAAGGTTTTCCATAGCATCTGAGTAGCAGAAGAGGTAAAATAAACTGATTTACACTGGGATTCACAATTTATGAGTGATCAAAAACACTGATCCACACCACAAACAGTATCTTTGCTGTATCTAAGCAATTTGAAGCCTATTAATGTTGGCACTACACCTTACTCAACAGCGCCAAAACAGTATAAAATTTGCATAGCCTCATTGATGGGCAAAGGGAAGAAGAGTTTGAAGGCCTGCACGAGGCTGCTACACCTCTGCAAAGTTCTGAGGACTTTGAGGTGGGACCTGTTCCAATCACAGAAGAACTGTCATTCAAGCCTGAGGACAGCATGAGTTTTTGTATTTATTCTGGGGCCTAAAAAAATATTTACTTACTCTTGTTGAACAGGAAAGCGAAAATATAATTGATTATGGCAGTGAAAACCAAAACAATGTGGACAGCGAGGCAATTGATTTGAACTCAACCTTGCATCATACAAGTACCCTTGGCCTCCCCCACACTGACATTCCTAAAATGGTAATATCAATAAGATCAGATAAGGACTTGTTAGTAGTGAATATCCTTGTACTTATACTACTCTATCTGATGTTCTTTGGAGCTAATTTATATCTCATAACTCCCTCTTCATCTGTAACATCATCTAATAATTGGTCTTTCCTTTGCCAAATTGGAGCCAATCTATGCCTTGTTGCAATGTTTTTGCCTCGTCGCATGTCATGTGTTCTCATCAGAACATGTGGGCCTAGAGCAGTAGAACATGGCGGTTCTTGTTGCTGACTCCCACATCGTTGGCAACAATCCTCTCATCAACTTCATATGCCTCTCCTTACTGAGACAAGCCTTTGCCAACCTCAAGAATGACCCACTCTCTCATTCCAACATCTGCAGCATGTGATGATCCTGGAATTGGACCTGGTACTTCAAACCCTCCAGAAATTCCCTAATAGTTGTTATATTCTCATTCATCGCTTCTTCAAATGTCAAACCCTCATGCAATGCAGCCTGTACATCCTCCTGTTCTTCCTCACCATCTTCCTCCTCATCATCATCATCAGATGAGGTGCTGCCTGCCTTGTCATCCTCTCCTGTAGCCGCTGCACTGGATGAGACATTTTGGGGTGTTGAGAACTCATCGTCGAGTGGCTTTAAGAGATGGTGACTCCATACCAGAGCTGTGTGTCAACTCAGATGCCTAACCTCAAGGAAGAATCTGGTGGGACCAGACAAACAGCTTGAACCAGGTACTTGCAGAGAAGAAATTGGTTGATAATCATGGCAGGACAGGTACAGACCCATCGGGTTACATCTGGCCGATATGCCTCGTTAAGGGGCATTGTGATAGGTGTCTTGGAGAGCTTCTTCCAATTCCGCTTGAACTGTTTTTGCCACAATGGGAGTTCTCAATACTGGCCTGTGTCGGTAAGTACCTGTTCTAATTTCCTATAATATGATGGTGCGAGCTTAATGATGAGAATCCAGACCAGAAGGTCACATTGCGGCATGTGAAAATGGTGGAGGAAATCACACTTTATTTGTTGCCAACTGGATCAGAGGTAAGTGATGGATTTACTTGGATATTGATGGACACTTACTGGCTTTCTAGAATCATTGTCATTTTCAATATGGGTATCTCAGCATGTGCAGATCTTGCCCACAACTCCCAGCAACCTTTCCTGTACCAATTTTCCCATAGGTATGCCCATACCTCCCGTAAGTCATACTTGACACAGAAGTCATACATTTGACAAACTGTTATGTCCCGTGCAACCACGCTCCATAACCCCTACCCGACTCCAGATAATCATGCAACATCGTTCCGTAGGTGCTACGCCGTCGCACATATGTGCGCACTCAAGCGCAACCCGCGCGCGTACGTCCACGCATGGAGCGCACGCTCACTCGTCATAGACCGCTCTTGCTCATCGCGCTTGTGCCGCTTCCTCGCTCTCGCACCTTCGCGCTCGTCTTGGTCATCAATACTACCTCGTCTCCATGCCATCGCAAGTCCATGTGGTATTACCCCCTTGCTGAACGATCTGTGCATCCCAATATGTTCTCGCATTTGTCCTCTTACTTGTTCAGTAACATCTCGCTCACACTTTTATTATCCGCCTTCCCATTCGCTCGTCGTTATCTTTTATTTTAAGTACGGTTATCTGAACTACGCCGCTCCGTGCATGGTGCGCCGCTCTTCCTACGTAGCTTAAATACAACGTAGCTTAGTTCCTTGTAACTCACTTGTTAATCGAAAATCAAACCGACTTCGAACGCTTCCTTCCCATTCTCGTTAAAGTTCATTTCCTGCCGCAACCTGCGTGCGCTCACGCCGCACTCGTCTACACTCGTCCGCTCTACTCACGCTCCGCTCTCGCGCGTGTGTGCACGACCGCCACAGTCTCGCTCCGAAGTTACGGTCCACCCAGATACCGAACAAGAGGCGCAACCCTATTGGGAAAGTGGTTGAAGCCAAGACCGTGTGTTTTAGCATAGCTCCGCATCCGCCCAACATCAGCTAAGTCCTCAGTGCAAGTTCCCGCGCTGTCCCCAGTACCGCTGAGCTGTATCCGATCCTTCCTACGACCTCGTCCTTCCTAGCCCGTTCGCGGTTCGTAACACAAACCACCCACTTCTTGATTCCCTCAGGGCTCAGGTGCGCATAGCCTGGAATTAGTGGATGAGCACAGTAATGTTTTTCCAACATTGTGATGATTGGCTGGCAGTATATGGCTGGGCAGAAAGTATGTCAGTTTTTTTTTCATTTCTCCCTCTTCACCCTCATCAATGCTCTCTTTGTCAGTCTCGTTTGGCTCGTTTGCAACAACTGGATCATTTGATGATGCTTGGGTGGCACGTAGTGGGGGCACCTTGATGGTGATTTGTTTACTGATGTTATCGCTGTATAGATTTTCTTGCATCAGGTGATTTTCTTTATCAGCTTGTGACTTTGTGGCAGGGGTGGATAAGGCTGTAGAAGGTCATGCAGGAATTGTAATGGATAAGGTATTTGTTCCCCTCATAACTGTGTTTGGTGTGCTTGTGCAGCTTTCCACAGGGAATATGCTTGGTACATCATCAGGCAGGCCTCCCTTGTATTCTTCAATATCAGCTCGCCCAGGAGGGATACAGGTCATGTCAATGAAAGGGAACTCGGCGTGGGCACGGGTGGCATTGTATGGTGTCATTGAGAGTTTTCCCTGACTGAGGTGGGTTCATACAGCTCATCGAAGGTGGCACCAACACAAGCTGATCTTTGTCTTCCAGACCTCCCTTGCCATACTGATTTCTGTCATATCCTTGTCAACATGTGTGAAGACTGGGTTTATACCATACACCTCCATAAGGCATGTAGCCCATGTGGTAAGAGCTTTTTTCTGCTTTTCTTGTTCTATTGAAGTAGCTGTTGACAGCAGGCAGTACTATATAGAGAAACCAGCATTATCATGCTCAGCCATCATGCTGTACAGCTCAAGGTGTTTTGAATTTGTATTATCTGTTATGTCTGTAAGGTTGATGTGTATCAAGGATTGAGCATGGCTTACATGTTGCATCAAACCCCACTTCAATAATCTTGCCATGTAAGGGCTTCTCAATCTTGTTCATTCCCCAACACAGAATATCCACCCCTTCAGGAACACCCTTCAGTGAGAAAATGTTAACCTCCTCTCCCAACTCAATGAGAAGTTTTTGTGCTGATGGCAACTGTAGATCATCGCGACACCAAAACAGCTGACTCATATCCATCCAAGCTGTGTGGATCTGGGCTGCTGTGACACCTGGATATGCTGCCTGTACCTTTGCTACCATTGCAACTGGTGTCAACCACTTGACATTCTCTCAAATAATTTCTGCGGCACCAGCTGGCATAGCAACATCAACATAGTGAACATGCTTTGCATGATGATCAAGCTTAATGGTAACCTTCTTCTCACCCCTTACCCCACCAGCTCGGCAGGATATATTCAGTCAACTGCAGCATGGGTATTGTTTCATTCCAACAGTATCACGATTTCGTATGTTTGGCGCTTCTATGTGTTTTGACTTCTTTCTTCTTGCCTCGTCCTGGCTGCACCAAAAGTGGGACCAATGTCCCTGTCTCTGTTCCTTATGATCTTTTACCCTGTGAAGAAGTAAGCATGACCAAAATCATGCGAGATATACATATATACTCATGTAAACCTGTACCCTGTTACCTTCCAGATCTCCTGTGCAACCATGCTGACAGGTTCTCTATCAGATACCAGGGGGTCATTTGGAACGGTGTATGCCCCTATGAACTCTATATCACTATGCACCCTAAAGTCAGTTTGAAGGGAGTCATATAGTTCTTCTCCTGAGTCGAAAATCTATGAATATCAATGTCATGGTTTGTCAGTATGCTGTACTCATTGATAGTCAGTGACTGACCTCCACACAGTCTTTAGATTCATCTTCATCCTCACTCTTGAGTAGATGGACAGTCTCTGTGCATTGTCGGATGGATGTTTGTTCATCCCCAGATGTATCCCCTTGGGACCACTTGTCTTTCTTGCCTACTGTGCATGCCTTGTCCTCCTTCTGGGCTTCACATACCCTCTGGGCCTTCTTGGTTTGCCGATCCTGCTCTCGACAGTGGTTGCAAGTCTTGTGTTTGTATTCCAGAGGCAGAAGCTGCTTACACCATGTCTTCGAACATTTTTTCATTCCAGGAAAAGTGTTGTCATCCATTACAGTGTCTGTAATAGGTTATGTGTTGGCACTACATACACCAAAATGTTGGCCATGTACACGTGATTTAGATTTCATAATATTTATGACATAATTTCTTTTTTTGGAAATGTCAGTGTGGGGGAGGGCTGGGGCAGCTGCATCATACAGCCACAACCGAGTTTCAAGCAGTTCCCGAAGAATCTGGGCAGTCAAAGTGCAAGAGAATTCTGTGACAACTAGGAGACACCCTGAATGGGTGTCTTTGCAGATCAGTCCTCGATAGTACAATGGATGGCATACTAAACTGAAAACAAGCTGGTTGCAAGACTCAGTGGGTAAGCATGGCTTGACACTTGATCTGAGTTCTCAGTGATTGATAACTCACTCTATATGTCCAGTATCACTTCGGTGTGTGGAACTTGAGCAAGAACCACGAAATTGGGTGTGCGCGGCTTGTGAAGCTTCTGGACGGTATGAGGGGGGAAACGGTCATGTCATATTACTAAATATAGACATGTTCCTGATTATGTAAGTTAGTCAGTCCACCTCAAATGTCCTTAGCAAAAAAATTGACCCCGGGTCTATTTTTTTGATCCTGGTGCCCCCTTGGGAAACGGTCCAAATAGCGCATGGGCATAAGTACAAATTTTTCCACTGGCAATACCCCCATTGATATTCTCTCTTACGGAAATTCTTCTACGATCTGAGCCGAAACCCCACGATCCCTTTTACTGGTCTTGCATCCTACCAGGCGACAGAGAGGAAGCGGTTCTTGCACCCAATTTCACTGTTGTCGAGAGAGGCTCGATCGCTTCCGGAAGATTTGGCACTGGGAGCTGGTGACACTCTCAAACTCTACCAAGCTTTGGCGCCCTACGAAGGTGTCAGTAATTGCGATATTGATTCTCTTGAACCTACAACTTTCTTTGCGACGAGGAAGACGCTCTTGAGACAAAAAGATGTTTTGTAGTATGAGGCAAATCTCAAAGGTGTTCTGTCGCAATTCATCACTATTTTCGACGTGCAAAATCCACTCTCGACTTTCTACAATGTCATCCACAAACTCGAGGATCCTAGCATAGCCGCGATTCCGGCAGGAATGAGAGCGTGAAACTGAATACCGTTCTCTCTCAGATCTAACTTGATCTACCTGCTTGGCGACCTACATTCGAAGGGCGAACTGGTACGCTGGCAAATGTTATCTCGTTTTACGACAATCATCTTTTAATTATAGCCTGCCATCCTCTTTAACTTCGATCGTTCGGAATGCGAGAACATGGCCCAAGCGTTACTGGCTACTCTACAAGACGCCGAAACACAGTGGCGTGCAACCGACCCCGATTGGCAGCAAAAACTCCGTCAGTGGAATTCCTGGAAATCACGTTCGAAGGAGCGGGAGCGGCAGGCGGAACTGCGGAATAAACGAGCGTCCTGAGGGAATGCGGCTGACTACTCTTGGGAAAGTTCGTTTAACCCAGAAGATCCTTCACCTGAATTTTCTTTTGCTGGGATTCATACGACGTATTCAAGGGCAGAGCTCGAGAGTGACATTCAAGAGTTGTTAAGATGGACAACAGCTCCGTCCTGGGCGATCGATGCACTTGCACGTGGAATAGACCATGCGATATCGGAGAAAAGGTGCGGCTCTTTTTTTATTTTTTTATTTTATTTCTAGTGGCAATAGTTTGTTTAGACAAGGGTTCATTCGCGTAGTAATAGCGACAGGTAAACCATTCAATTTTTATGCTCTTTCTCGAACTATAATATCACTCAGGAACGCTTGCATTGGGAATTAATGCGCCAACGAAAATATCCGTCTTTTGCGGTGATTCTCCCTATCTGAGCGCTCTAATGGTAGGTTTCCCCCTGTCCCCTGAATTTCAATAATATTACAGAGTATATTGACAACCCGATAGTATCGACATTGCGTGGGACGTGCTGGTCGTCGGGGTTACGACCTGCTTGGTAACGTCGTTTTTTATGGCCTTCCCTTGGATCGGGTACAGCACCTTGTTCTATCAAAGCTCCCCTCGCTTACTGGCAACTTTCCATTGACTTCAACGCTCGCCTTGAGACTCTGGAAGGCTGTGAAGTTGTTCGTGTCGCAGCATCTGAGTTCGAAAAGAAGTACCGGGCAATGTGGGCTTGATGTTCCGCTTATTTACCTGATGATCCTAATTACGGTTGCGGTTGCGCGAAGTATTGCTAGGACAGTGATCTAACCTTTCTGTAGTGCGATGACCACATAACATTTTTCAGTGCTCAAGTTTATTCACGTTGAAATCTGGTGGACAATACTAGACTCGAACGGCGGACTAATATGGGAAATGCAACGCTCTCTGGAGAAATTAAGCCAACCCGACGAACATAGTCCAACCCTCGCGATTAGGGTGAGGTGCGAGACCCCTGAACATATGATGCGTTCCAAGTACATCAACTCGCCGTAGCTTGTCATTATGTATCGCGCCGTTCCTAGCTTCAAACGCCAGAGAAGCAGGTTTTTGGCGTATATCCTCCCAAGACTGATACTCTGATACCGCGACATGCTCCTGGAAATTCTGATAAATAGTTTCAAAAACATCTCCGCAGGTTATACCTCTCGGGTTGGATACCATGATAGGCCAACGGAAAGTAGGCATGGGGTCCTCCGCGAGTCCATTGATATACATATGAGTGACAAATGGCCACGTCGCCGGCTGGCACCTGTCGGCTGTGCTCAAGGGTATGGTAGCTTCCGTTTGCCCAAACATCACTGCACTGGGCGCTTTGCCCAAATTCCAACATAATGGAGGGGGCCCATATGGGAGATGTTGAAGGAACGGATTAAGCTGGCATTCCCATGGAAAAGGGAGTGGTTCTCCAGGTTTGAGTTCGATCCATCGCGAAGGGCGTGGGGGAAGCGAAGGATGCACGAGTCCGGGAATCCAACGATCAGCATGGACGGATCCGCCTGGACTTCGAAGACGCGCCACCGCTTCCTGTAATGTGAGTGACGGTGGCGGTTGCGTTGTGGATGCTAATATTCCGTTAGAAGCATTATGAATCTTGATAATGCACGGACTGACAATAATTTCGAATCTCTAAACCATCTATCCTTGGACAAGCATAATAACCCCATGCTTTCCATTCGTCCAAAGCGACCTCCGTGGATGGCGTCTCTGGGTGCTCCTGTACATGTGATAGCCGAGGATCATGGATAATCCTCGCACCAGGACCTAATCGTGCATATCAGGATGTGTAGTATTTGGACCGATATCATGATGATGGCGTCATGAACGTACCCATCCATTCCTTGAGGATTTGGAAGACATTGAAAACCCTCCGCTTCTTCGTAATTTCAGCATGAACCGATTTCTGAGAATCCCGTGATGGCGACTCGAGAAGAGTGATCGGCTGAAATTGCACGAACGTTGGCGGAAGGGGTTTGGCTTCGAACGGAGGGCTGGCGACCCATGGTAAACTGAGGTCAATAGATCGATAGAATCCACCATGGTGGTCCCATTCAGGTCGTTGAAAAACAGACATCGAGTGATAAAAGGAAACCGGAGTAAGCCCCTGCGCCACTCAGCAACAGAAAATAACGATTCGGCCAAGTTTGGACGGGCTCTCAGTTATGGGGCAGTGCCTGTCAAATACGTAGAATGTTAGAATGTTCTTGGATACTGCGCTCAAAGGAAACCAAACTACGAATGATGCCATTCATGCCTGACGGGAACTTGAAGTAGCAGCATCAACGTGGTATGAGTAATACGGTTTATGTCCGACATCATGGAAAAATATGATTACCGGAATTGGCCGGCGAAAGGTCAATCAAAAACATACCAACTGATAAGCGATTTCATATAGACGATACACGAGGTGAACATACGGTGAACGCATGTGTCGCGACGAATACATATCTTATTAGTAAGTAAGCGTAGTTATCTCATATTATAGTGCGAAGTTGCAAACGTAGGCTACTAGTAGGCTCACGTTCGTAACTTCGTGAACCAAACGTGAACAACTCAGCTAGAGCCCAATCCACGAGCCACATCCCACAGCAGAGGATAGATAGGTGCAAGTTTGACTAAACATGCATCGCTTGAATATTGGAGCGAAACGAAGGATCTCAGCGATAACACGAGGCTTGTGGAGCGTCGACTCGGATCTGGACCCATGTGCAGGCGGTCGGTATTGAGGTCCACGCATTTGAGAGCCCACCCACATAAATGGGCAGAAATGATAGAATAACATCCTTGGAATGTTGGAATGGAACAGGGCCGGAAGCTTTCAGCAGTCGTATTCGAGGTTTTGTTCTTAAAGGAATTTGAGGGTGTGCGATTTACCGCATGTCAGTGATTTGTGATCCACCCAAATTTTGCAATTGTGGGTCCTTCTGACGATGGGGCTACTAGATAGCGAGTGATCGTACAGCTCTTCAGCGATTGCCACTCGACGAGTCTTGAGGGTGCTGGGCGGCTAACTATTAGCATTGGCACGAGATTATTGACGACTAGCCTTGCGAGCGGCTAGAAAAGCCTGCAAGGCACAGACCAAAAGCATTGACTTTGCTGACCAGAAGCACCGGTTTGTCGTTGATGGCTTGATTCGGGAGAAAAGACGACCTCACTTCCAGTACGTTGGCACATGGATGAAAACACACATAACAGCATCGTGGGTCCCAGCTTGACATCATGGAAGACGCTCACGATGCAACGGTGGGTGCAGGAGGGCAGCGACAAGAAAAAGGCCGAACAGGGATATCCGAGTTGATGTTAGGCTTCAGAACCGTGACTGACAAAACGGAAGTCAGCTAAGCAACAAGGGTCTGAGGCGAACCCCCAACTTACAATCAAACTGAGATTGCTGAGGACGTTCACCTTGGGTCCATTCTACTAAGCGACTCGGATGACCTGTGCATACCATCCATGTCAATGATCTAGGGTTAGAATCTCTTCAATGATAATAGTCCACGTGTTACGATGAGCGGTGTGTGGCGCCCTCATGTCTCAGGCTCATACCCAAACTAAGAGACTATTTCCCGTGCCTTGAGGAACTTGCGCCCCGAATTCGAATAATCACAAGACCTAACATTTGGCATAGTGGCCGCCGGTGAGCGAATGCTGAATGGGGGTAATAGGTGTGCGTTGCCACAAAATCCGAGGCGTCTCAGATATAAAGACACAAGACCACCGAGTCTAAAGTCAGGGCGGTCTAGACTCTAGAGAAGGAAAGGACAAAGTTAGCTGGGCGCACAAAAAGACGGAATCTCCGCTGATCTTCCTGCGTGGGCCTGATCGAATACACACCGTCAAAAACCGAGGTATACATTGCAAATTGAATCATCTCTCAGGCGAAAAGATCAACAGACAGAAGGTGATCATATGCGATTGAAACAGTTGTGCGATTGCGATACAGCCGTAATGGAATGAATATTTTGGAATAACAGCAAAGCAGTCGACGTGTGCTATTGAGGCTCTCGCGGGACGGAGCGCCGACGATCAGGAGACGTGTTGTATAAGTATGAACAGCGACGAGATCCAGACAACAAGATAGACTTTAATTTTTGGATCGGGGGTCAGATGACGACGGTCGGAAGGGTTTGGTACGTAGCTCGAGGGGGTCAATGCGAAGATTAGATGGCGATATCGAGGCCGTTATGTAATGACATGCAGGAATGGAATGAGCTCCGGAAACTGTTAGAGATCGTTGAGATCAAGAAAGGAACAGCGAGGCCACCCTGTGATGAAGGTGTGGCTTGTCGATGGATTTGGATACTTGAGCAAGCATAGCAGGAACATCCAAAAATCGCAAGGTCAAAGGCGGAGTAACAGGGTGCATTATGCGATCATCCCGAGAGAAGAGTTGCCTTGTATAGACTTGGTCCCATGTGACACATCATCCATCACAGGGCTACTCAAAACATAGGTGCTGCGTTCGGATGTGCTTTAACAAAAAGTTAGCTCTGATCTGGGCCCAGAAGTTTAAGCCTACTCACGTGTTAACGGGTACCCTGTTCAAGTTGAGAGGAGGTTAGCGATCAATAGAGTGTAGTCAGTACAACCTTACGATGGTCATCTGGAGTGGGATGAGTGTCCTGTTGCACCAAATCTATGTACCAGACCGCATCCATGTAGTTTTTGATCCTGCGCGATGTATCCGGATCCGTTCGCGACACGCTATGCATGAACTGTGTTCTGCTTGCATCATCCTGAGATTCAATCTGTCGCCAGCGTTTTGCTCTGTCCCAGGTCTTCGATCCGGACGTTAACACGTCCTGACATTCAAGGTAAACGTCCTTGAAAAATGGAAGGAGAAAGAATCTCTGGTCACCGAAGCACGGTTTCAAGATATTCACCCAAAGCTGCAAATTGGGAGGAATTACACCGTTGCCGTTGAGCACGAGGACAAGGTACTGAAGATGTGGCATGGCTTCCAGGGCGTTAACTAGCTGCTTCACGATACGGCCTGCAGTGGAGTCCGGAGGATCGATGCGGGTGTGCACAGCAAGATGTGTGAGCAAAGGGATGTCCGCGACGGAAGAATTGCGATGTCCTGCAAGGGTAGAGGTATAGAGATGGGTTACTGATTGGAATATGGGTTCACGAAAGTTGACCAGTTGAGGGAAGCCAAAATGCAGAATCATCATCTGCTGGGGATGAATGGGGTGCTGGCGTAACCAGTGGGCATTTGATGAGAGGTTCTGTCCCGAGATCACCAGGTTTTTCAACTGTGAGAACGCAGGGGCTACGTTTGCCAAGGCGATCTCAACAGATGGTAACCGTGTTCGCACAACAAGCGCGAGAGATACGATGATGTATGACGAAAGAGGACAAGGAAATGTATGGAGTTGAGATTTCAATGCAGGTATATAAAGCTTTTTCTTGGGTAAGAGAGTCATTGTAAAGCGTGATATATCATCCGGAGAGGTTAACATGAGAGAGTGGAAGAGGGTGGGAAGGATCCAGACGTTAATGTAACGGCAGATCATGCGAAGTGCCCGGGCCATAGATTTACTGATCGAGGCTGCGTGTAAGATGATTTCTCGTAAAAGTTCAATAGGCAGATGGGACCAGACATCAGGGGAAAGGATAACACTATTTAGAAATTATATTATGAGTGAATGAAGAGACTAATAGTTGTATAACTTACGATCGTTTTGGAGACGACATCTCGTTCAACAAGTTTTATGAATTACTATGGCTTGCATTGAACCTGGAAAGCTGCAGAGAAATTCATTGAAGTTGATCGTGATCGAGCGATTATCAGATTCTAAAGTATGATTTCACGTGCTATTCCATGTGAGGATACGCCGTGACATCGTCGGAGGGCCGGCCCGGCCGGGACAGTCCATTCAGTCCACCATACTTACTGGGATATTTACATAACTCTACCAAGTACTTGGGTTGATAACCCTTATCCGGGCGGCCACCAGTGGTCACCTGGGCAGATGCACGAAG
>QMFE01003622.1:0-10154 GCA_003314665.1 Tricholoma sp. MG77
CTCATCCGACGTAACTCATGTGTAATGTGCCTATCAGCAGTGTATACCCTTGCATCTTATTTCGTTTTATTGACAGTTCCAGGCGTCCCAAGCACAGGCTGGCGCCGTCTTTATCTTCTGACGAAGCAGGGTACTGTCAAATTTGCTTATTTTGCTTCGTTTGCGTGGTGATCATTTTGCCAGTAACGTAGATGCGTCAAACCTACCTGCGAGCAAGAAGCAAAGGGGTCCGTCGGTCATTCCTATTGACGAGTAAGCTGTTTCTTTTCTTTTTTGTTGCTGTACCTTGTTGCTGATGTTGCTTCGTTGCTATCAGTGGCTCTGCAGTCGAGCGTGATCGGGCAAGGTCATGTTCTGGAGAGATGTGCATCCATTGACTTCTTCATCATGCTTCATGCTTCAGCTGCTTGTCCGTCTTATAGTACTCCCTATGTGCCCTCTCCTGACCTGCATGCAACTTACGGTACATTGTGCGAATTGAGTTCGGATCTGGATTTGCCTGACATTGCCACGTGAGTGTTTGTCTTCACCCTGTTTTCTGGCGAACATGATTTGGTTCATGTTCTTTTTCGGTCTTCTTGCCCAAACACCCGTTCGCAACGCTGTCTCCTCCAAAGAAAAAAAGTCTAACCTCAATTTGACCAATGTATCGACGTATGTCCATTTTTCAGTTGTTCAGTCATGTCAAGACATTATGCATGGTCAGCCCTCTGGCGTGGGCACCAGATCGTAAGGCCTCCTCTCCCAAAAAGAGTAACAAATCTCCGTCGAGGTGCATTTTACTTGTCGGGGTGCATCCACAACTCATCCCTCAATAGGAAAAGAACACTCAAGTCTCCAGGTAAAGTTTGAAATGGTTGCTTGTTATGTTATGTCTACGTGTGCCTGTGGGCTCATGTATATATGTTCGTGCATGCAGACTTCAATTGTATTCAGTGCACAGTGTGAACATAGAGGGAATCTTAAGATGTAGTGACTTATTTGTTGTTGTTTGTCCAACTTGCTGTTTCCATTGCCCAGCATATGGATCTGCACAATAAGCCTCTGCTTAGAAGAGCCAATTGGACTGAATTTGAAATCTTGACTTACATTGATAGTCACTCACATGCATACCATTGCCCCAAGTTCTAATACACATGAATCAGGAAGAAAATTGCAGTACGTCCCAAATAACTGCATACAAAGTTGGATCACACCCATCCTGCTTCATCACCAATTTGTCACTGTGTTAATCTGTCTTCCAGCATTGCTCAACATGTTTGTCGACCTGCATCTGTTCAGATGTCTCCTCCACATCTATGTAATCACCATACCCCACTTGGCATCTTCAATGTTATTTGTTGTCTTGGTCCAGGTTCATGCATCCTACCTTTCAATGCTTCCTACATCGATGGGTCAGATCTAGATGCATGTTTGCTAACCACTATTGTTCTCACCTGACAGAATTGCATGTCCAGCAGTGCGATCAACCGCAATACGACAATCATTTTGTGTTTATCATTCTTCAAAGGTACAACAATGAAGGAAATTTGGGCTTCAACGATGTCGCCTACATGGAAGACTGGCAGATTCACAGTTGCGATACTTTGCAAATGTACCTGATAATACTGAACCTTGTTGTCCTTGCCATGCAAGAACCCCTCCTTCATCAGGTTTTCTAGGATGCTGTGGGGATCTACTAATGGCGAAACAGGGACCAGCTGCATATCAGGCATGTCATGTCTTGATGTGAGATATCTATTTGATGCTTCAAGTACATTGCCTTGTGTGATAGAAACTGTCATGAGTGCCCATGATTCAAATGCTGCATCTGGTATGTTACAATCGAACATTCCATAGATTTCTTGTGCACCAGTTATTGCATTTTCAAATGTAGTCGTCCCATAGCCGACCAATGTGACACCTTGACAAAGATAGCACACTTGTGAGGATAACCTTACATTGACTGTTTGTGAGTTTTCTCCCACATGTACTTTGCACACTTACCTTATCTTTTCTGTTACAGGAGGCAAATCCTTGGCCGACAACACTCCTTGAACAGTAAACACTGGTCCTTCAGTGACCTGGCCATTCGCACCCATTTGTACCAATCTCAATGTTGTTGGTCACTCAAATCATTCAACTTATACCTGGCATGCCATTGGGCATCCTATCTGATGTGAGCATTATGTTTATGACTGTCCATGATTTTTACTCACTTTTGTTAGGCTTGCCAAACATCGATTGGTTACTTCTTCATTTTCGGATGCACTTTTCTCCAGAGCATCAGCTATGTAATGTGTTAGGCTTTATTTCCCCAAGTGCTTACCGGCTCCTGCACTGTTGTAGAATTTGTCCATCACATGTTGTTTGGGTGTATGGAATTATGAGATTGTGGTACTGCCCATGTTGGTGAGGAGTTTTTTTACTTCTATGCCTATATCAGCTGATTGGTGAGACCTCTTTTTTTATTTTTAAATCCCATGAAGTGTCCATCCTTCTTTCGGACTGTGATCCTTTCTGGGAATCAAGTAATATTTCATGCATTAAGTATTCCTTCTGCTCATTTGTGCCACTGACCTTGCCTGGCAAGGCTTGTGCAGATGTCCTTTGTAGGAATTGCATGCTTTCTTATGCTTATCTAGAACACCTGTCAGTTCCAAGTTCTCATCATCTTTGTGTTGAATCTTGATGAGTCTTCCTCGAGTTGGCACCTTGTTTGGTTTGACAACCCTAAGGCTCCATTCTTGATAATTCTGAGGATATTTGTTAAGACTAATAGTCCTATCCTGAAGTCCGTCATCCTATAACTAGAAGTCGCCTAGTTACATCAATCAAGAGTCTCTCACTTAGCAGTGCCCCAAGTGGATTCACGCAAGGAGTGGATGTTCAAGATAAGACGTTGAATAGTTTAGGTCAAGCTGGGGAGCTGGACCTGCGTAACTACTACAGTTTATATACATACATAAACTGTCTAGCTTATCTACCAATCAGAACTAGTCTTACAAAGCTTCTGATAAAGATCTGTATCAGTCAGCATACCGTAAGCTAATATGAGTGAATATCAGTAAGCACATCACAATAACAATCAGAGGAAATAACGCCATAGGTAGATAAGAGTCTGTAACAATCAATATCAGTCAGCACAAAAGTAATGTGAGAGAAATAGTCTGAACAAAGTAAAATGAAAGGTAAACATGAGTCAGTCCACTGGCTGACATGGGAACACCAGTCATGAGTCAGAGATAGGGCAGGAATAAGGCGTGTTGTCATGGATAAGGGAATTCAGGGTCACAGGGTGTGGTCACATGATGAGCTTGGTCATGTGATATGAAAAACTGTAACAATATTGGTATATGATTCGCTATGTGATTCACTGTTTCTGCCCATTTGGTGTGTGGATGTCTGTTGTCTGTGGAGCATTGAGACATGCAAAATCCTATGGAATTTAAGGGTCTGTTTCATGGTTGTTCATCTGTGGTTGACATGCAAGCTATGCAGCAGGATGTTCACTATGTGATCTGCCATGCACTTCTCTTGCATTGTAGACCAGTGAATGGCATGGTCAGGTGCGTTCTAAAACATCTGTGTCACTGCACTGCAACTCAGTTGTTGTATGCATCCAGCCTTCTTGTTGGCTCCAAAATCCCCCTCCATCATCTGTCTCAGTTGACAGGCTTTTCTGCTAGCTTCTGCTGTTGATTTCTCATTTGAATGATTACGATTATTGAACATGCTTTGAACCTGATTGTTTTCTTTGAGTCAGATAAACATGTGACCATGGGCCTGTGTGTCACTGCGCTTGCATTTCTTCAATAAAAAACAGGTATGCAGTCATTGGATCATCCAAACCTATTTTCCCTGTCCACTCATTTTTTTTTACTCAACTTCCAATACCATGTCTGTGTCAGGGGACCACCTGACAAGGTCTACAACCGCGTGCAACCTTTCGCGACCACCTACAAACACTTGCAAACATCTCACGAACACTCGCAAATGTTCGCAAACACCTCGCAAACATCCATGAACACCTACGAAGCTCACGAAACACCTTCGAAGTACTTCGAACTGCTTCAAATGCCTTCGAACGACTTTGAAGTACTTTGAACTGCTTCGAACAACTTCGAATGACTTCGAACTACTTCATACGGCTTCGAGCGACTTCCTACCACTCCGCACCTCGCCTACGGCCACCCCCTGCACTTCGACGATGACGCCGAAGCTATGGAACACTGCTCAAACTCATTTAGAGATAGTGGAACACCTGTTGATGCACCCCTGATGTGTGCTCGCTTCCCCTGTCTCGCTTCCGCATGCAGACAGGTTTATTTTACTTTGTCACACGGTTTCTTGTACATAGTCGCACCCTTGCAGGGAAACACCTTAGACTTTTCTCTTTGGTTTTCCCTTGCAAGGTGTGTGGTATTTCTTGTATAGTTAGCTTTATCTAACACTTTGGTTTTCCCTTGCAAGCATCGTGTAATATTCGTGCTGATCATAAGGTTGCCCTTACAGAAGAAAAGTCTCCTCTTTGGTAGACTGAGAGTAGCCGAGATTTCCGACAGTTTGCAACCGACATCGCACACGTTCCAAATGTCGCGAACATCAGCTATCTATCCCTCTACCCCCTTTAAACCTTGATACCCTCATCGAATCGCTGCAATGAGTTCCGAAACTACTGACGAATGAGTGGCGTGACTCGAAGAAATGTTCACGAGGATGTCCGAAGCCGTAAACCGAATGACTCTCCAATTTGATGAGGTGATATTGGGTACCCCGAAGTCTGCAGATGTAAATGTATTACCAAGTGTATCTAACCCTACTTCCGAGACCTCGCCACTCACACCTTGCAAACACGACCTACCACCTGTTCCTCCGAAAACACCGCACGAACCCTCGACTTGCATTAAGCCAGCGAATCCCAGTGAATTTTCGGGCGACCGCGCGAAAGGCCGCGCCTTCCTCAATTCATGCAATCTTTACTTTGCGCTTGCACCACTCCAATTCACCGATGACCATGCGAAGATTATGTGGGCGCTCTCGTTCATGAAAAGCGAACGAGCATCGCGCTTCGTGGACCAAAAGATGCGAATGTACGATGTGGTGGGAAGCCTCACCTACGCGACGTGGCAAGAGTTCGCGCAAGAGTTCGTCACCGAATTCTGTCCCAAGAACAAGGTCCAAACGTCGCAAACAGATCTCGAGACCGTGACATATTTCCAAGGATCGCGCACAGTCGACGAGTATGTCGACAGTTTCAAAGAGATCATGGACAAGGCTCGTTACTTCGAGGGCTCACACATTTTCCTCAAATTCCGTCAAGGCCTAAATGCGAAGATTCAGGACCACGTCGACTGCCTCACACAGGGACGCCCCTCTGACGAAATTCCGCAACAGTGGTATGACGCTGTGTTCACATCCTCCCCACGAACTTCACGACAGCCCGATACACCACCGTCGATGGGTGGCATTCTTCGGAAGCCAATCGCAACATTCCCAAGAGCGCATCTGGTTAGCGCCCCTCATTCTCTTCCCATGCCAAGTGCCTCTAGTGCGCAATGCCCCAAAGACACAACAGCAATTGTATGCTTCCGATGTGGCCAACCTGGACACCTACGACCCAATTGCCCGAAGTGTTTCGATATTCGCTACCTCAGTCTCGAGGAGTGCCAGGCTTTCGCAGAAGACGAGTTCGCAGTGCTAGACGTTTGCGTCGCCCATGAGGGGCATGATGATGCGATTGAGGAGGGTTGCAAAGACAAGGTGAAGGAGGCAGAGTCGGGTTTTGGCATGGGCAATGAGTGATGAGTATGCACCCGTTGTCGACTAAGAATCGTTTCGCTGTATTGTCAGTAGAAGAAATGACTGAATCAGATTTTATTTCATCGACTGATAGTGCGGAGAATGATGCCCAAGCCATACCACAACCCCTTCACCCCGTTCAAACGTCACAGACACTTGTTTTGGCGCTTACGACTACACCGACATCGTTGCCGTCGTCATTGACAACTTCACGATATTCGCGCTTTCGTTGACGTCCAAACTGGGAGAAACACCTCCCCGATCGCTTCGTTGTCGCGTCAGCCATCAGTGATAATTCTCTCGAGCTCAGTGTCACGTTGCAAACCACCGACACTGGCGAGGTCTTCTCGACCGCCGCCCTTCTCGACTGTGGAGCAACCGACCAATTCATGCACTCCGACTTCATGAAACGCAATCGCATCACTACGAGGTTGCTAAGTCGGCCCATCCCCATCTACAACGTGGATGGTACGCCCAACGAGGCAGGTAGCATCACCGAAGTCGTCAAAATGATGCTGCGATATCGTGACCATTCTGAAAAAGTGATTTTTGCAGTGACTGGCATCAGTAGGCAGGACATCATCCTAGGACTCACCTGGCTTTGCGAGCACAACCCCAAAGTCGATTGGAAATCAGGAGAGGTCAAGATGAGTCGCTGCCTGAATCACTGTCGTACCTGTCAAAATGAAGCAAATGTGGAGCAAAAGGAGCGCCTCATCGAGGAAGCGAATATTTGCTCATGTCGCGCAGGCCCAATGCCTGAGCCTGACATGGAGATGGAGGATACTCCCGACCTCGGTGATGTTTCCGATGATGAGGAGGAGGAGGAAGAGCCCTACACTGGTGAGGATGTGATGGAGGAGGATGACCGATTATTCACCGTGACAATACCTTGCGAAGCGGAATTCATTCGCGCATCATCAAACATCTCGCAGCGTCTTGCAGAGGCATTCCACAAGAATACTCAACCGAAGACGTTCCACGAATCGGTGCCCACTCACCTCCAAGACTTCGAAGACCTTTTCGCGAAATCTTCGTTCGATCGTTTGCCTGATCGGAAGGTCTGGGACCACGCGATCGAACTAATACCTGACTCGAAGGCTTCCAACTGCAAGGTGTATCCTCTTGCTCCGAATGAACAGGTCGAGCTGGACAAGTTCATCCAGGAGAACCTCGCAACAGGGCAGATTTGACCGTCAAAATTGCCCATGGCATCGCCCATCTTCTTCATCAAAAAGAAGGACGGATCACTTCGCCTCGTACAGAACTATCACGCACTCAACTCCATCACGATTAAGAATTGCTATCCTCCCCCCTCATCTCCGAACTGGTAAATCAACTTCGCGGCGCGAAATTCTTCACCAAGCTCGATGTACGATGGGGGTACCAAAATGTTCGGATGAAGGAGGGTGACGAGTGGAAGGTGGCATTTCGTACTAATTGCAGCCTCTACGAACCCTTGGTGATGTTTTTTGGACTCACTAACTCTCCCTCCACCTTCCAGACGATGATGAACAACATCTTCCAGGACCTTATCATGGAAGGTGTGGTTTGTGTATACCTCGACGACATCCTCATCTTCATGAAGGGCATCGAGGAGCATTGCCGCGTTACGCGACTGGTCCTAGAGCAACTCCGACAACACAAGCTCTTCCTGCGACATGACAAATGCGAATTCAAACAAACGATGATCGAGTACCTCAGACTCATCATGTCGGAAGGGGAGGTTCGCATGGACCCCGTCAAGGTAGCAGGAGTGACAGAGTGGCCTACTCCGACTGCAAAGAAGGAGGTACAGTTGTTCTTAGGATTCACGAACTTTTATCGGCGCTTCATCGAAGGTTTTTCGCACCACACGAAACCCCTCTTCGAACTCACGAAAAAGGATCGGAAGTGAAGCTGGGGAGAGGAGGAGCAACAGGCGTTCGACGAAATCAAGGATCGGATTACGTCTTCTCCGATATTGCATTTCGCTGACGATTCCAAACCTTTTTGCATCGAAGCAGACAGTTCCGATTTCACGACAGGTGCTGTCCTTTCGCAGCAGTCGGACGATAACCTCAAGTGGCATCCGATTGCCTTCTACTCGAAATCGCTCAATGCAGTCGAACAGAACTACGAGATTCATGACAAGGAGATGTTAGCGGTGATGAGATCGCTTGAGGAGTAGAGACACTTCCTTGAGGGGGCACAGCGCAAGGTGGAGATTTGGACAGACCGCAAAAACCTTGAGTACTTCATGACTGCGAAGAAACTGAATCGCAGGCAGGCGCATTGGTTGCTCTATTTATCTAGGTTCGATTTCGTAATGCACCATCACCCTGGGAAGAGCATGGGTAAGTGCGATGCCTTGTTGCATCACGCTGACCACAGTCCTGGCACCGACGACAATCGCGACATCACCCTACTCAAACCCGAATTTTTCGCAGCACACGCCCTCGAAGGAATGACCGTCGAAGGGGCAGAAAGGGACATACTTCGAGAAATTCGCAAGGGGGTGCGAGATGGAAAGGGGGAGGATGCGGTGGTATTAGCAATGAAGGAATTCGACAAGTCAAAGGGCAAGACGACATTGAGGAGTTCGGCATGGGCGAAGGAAGGTGGGCTGTGGAGGTTTCGTGATCGCATCTACGTTCCTCTCATTACAGACTTATGGCGTCGGATCGTTGAACAGCATCATGACTCTCGAATCGGGGGACACGCGGGTCGATGGAAAACACTCGAACTTCTCATGCGCAGCTACTGGTGGCCGAACATGTCATGCTATGTCGGACAGTACTGCAAGACCTGCGATATGTGCCTACAAACTAAGACGCAAAAGCGAAAACCATTCGGCGAACTACTACCACTCCCCATTCCTGAACATCCCTGGGAGGTGACTAGCGTCGACTTCGTCGTCGAACTTGCTGATTCGCATGGGTTCGATGTGGCCACGGTTGTCATAGATTCAGTCACCAAGCGCGGTCACCTCATCCCTACTCACACGACGGTCACCGCCCTAGGCTCAGCCCGACTCTACCTCCAACCTGTGTAGAAGCTCCATGGCCTTCCACGATCAATGGTCTCTGACTGCGGACCGCAATTCATCGCAGAATTCATGCGCAAACTGTATCGCCTATTAGGCATCAAGGTTTCGGCATCCATGGCGTATCACCCTCAGTCGGATGGCCAAACCAAATGTGTTAACCAAGAACTCGAACAGTACATCCGAGTTTTCATCATCGAACGTCAGGACGACTGGGATACCTTAATGCCACTCGCTGAATTCGCATACAACAACCACATTCACTCCACAATGCAGCACACTCCTTTCTTCATCGACACTGGTCGACACCCCCGCATGGGTTTCGAACCTCACCAACCTCCTTTGAAGGTTGAGGCAGTCAACGAATTTGCCAATCACATGAAGTCGACGCTAGAGGAAGTGCGCGTGGCTCTTGCGAAGTCGAAGGATGATATGGCGAGGTACTACAATCAACGGCGAACCCCTGCTCCAACGTTCAACGTGGGGGAAAAGGTTTTCTTAGACGCGACTGACATTAGCACAACTCGACTGACAAAGAAATTTGCGCATTAATTCCTTGGGCCCTATCCTATCGTTCGCCCAGTCGGCTCGCATGCCTATCGCCTCAAGCTGCCGCCATCAATGTCACGCATCCACCCCGTCTTCCATGTTGTTAAACTCATGCCAGTTCTGACCGATCCGATCGAAGGTCAACGCGCATGGCTGCCGCCACCGCCAGAGGTTGTAGGAGGAGAGGAGAGGCATGAGATAGAGGAGGTGATTGGCAGTAGGTTGAGGTATAGGAGGTTGGAATATCTGGTCAGATGGAAGGGGTATGGACACGAAGAGAACTCATGGATCGCGGAGCGCGACCTCAAAGCCCCTGATTTGATTGCGACATTCTACAAAACGAACCCCAATGCTCCTAAACGCATCAGCGCACTGGCCTTCAGATGGATGGGTTTCCAACCTCACTACTGACGTTTCACGCATCGGGACGCTGCGCCTTGAGGGGGGGGAGATGTCAGGGGACCACCTGATGAGGTCTACAACCATGCGCAACCTTTCGCGAGTACTCGCGACCACCTACAAACACTCGTGAACATCTCACAAACACCTCGTGAACATCCACAAACACCTACGAAGCTCACGAAACACCTTCGAAGTGCTTCAAACTCCTTCAAACTCCTTCAAACGCCTTCAAACGACTTTGAAGTACTTTGAACTGCTTCGAACAACTTCGAACTACTTTGTACGGCTTCGAGCGACTTCCTACCACTCTGCACCTTGCCTACGACCACCCCCTGCACTTCGAAGATGACGCCAAAGCTATGGAACACTGCTCAAACTCATTTAGAGATAGTGGAAC
>QMFE01003629.1:0-13907 GCA_003314665.1 Tricholoma sp. MG77
TTGTCAATGGGGGTTTTGTTGACATAGATCTGTTGGATGCATTTTTCGTTCTCCTTCTAATCTTTGCATTGAATACACTTTCCATGAAATGCATGTCGTTTGACAGACTTCTGGACAGAGCTGAAGCATGCAGAGCGGCAAAAGATAGCTGACAATTGGGGAGACTGAGTGAAATGTTCCAGCTGATGTTTCCGCTCGAGATGCATGAGACGCTCCATAACCTGACTGTACAGTTTTTCTATATTGCTGCATTCTGTAATCTGCTTTGCACATCAAGTTTAATAGTTCAGGAGAGATTCAAAAGCGCACATTATAGCCTTGCAGTTCTAAAGAGTAGCCTAACCACATATCCCAAGCTTGTTGAAAGTTGGACAGATTCAACAAAAAATAAACAGACTGAGGATAGCTAGCCCTAGGAATGATGTCTGGATTGTGTTTCAATGCTTCAACCAGGGCCAAGCCATCTACCAACTTGTCTCCTGCCTAATGAAAGGAAATTAGAAGGAAAAGGCACAGAAAACTAATTGATACCTGAAGAGTTGGAACAAACTTAGGGGTAAATGACTCCTTGTCATACTTCCAGCTGCCAACTATATCATTAGGAGTCCAGCTGTCAAGGACATGAGCCAAAGACTCTTGAATGCGATGTTTGTGGAAAAGCAATTGGATAAATGGTAGATTCCACTGAACAAGGCCCTTTGGATTACACCACAGGTGAATTGCTTCTGACAACCCAGTCTTCTAAAATTTAATTTTAAAGACTCGTCAGATAAACACTGCCAGATTCCTACCTTTACTTGGGAACGCCACTCAGCCTTCTTGTATATTACAGCACCCACTTGCCTCATCTCACGAAGCACATACACCACACCATTATAGAGTTCTGACCACAGTTCTTGTGAAGGCTAAAAATGGAGTTTCTGTTACCATTCCCCTACTATAATTCATTATACACACCTGTGAGTCAAAATGAGCATCTACAAGACTCTTCTTCCAAGAGCTGCATTGACTTTCCCAAGCTTGAGGATTACTTGCCATTTTCTGATTCCATTCTGCCTTCCCTCTAGCTGTGACTGGCAAATGCATAAATGCATGCAAAGGAACTCTTGACTCAGGGGGAGGGGAAATTACTCGTTGTTGCTTATGAACAGGAGATTTCTCTGGGTTTGACATGGACTCATAGGATGGATCTACAATAATGAGCTAAACAAGCTAGCTTTCCAACATCATCTTTATGGAAGACTCACCCATAACATTCTCTACCAGATCTTCTGATTCTGATTCTTCCAAGTCAGAAACTTCTTCACCAACTTGGGCAATACATTGCATCAGGTTGTGCTGACGGTTCTGAAGTTGCCCAGTTCCAAACTATGATTTAAAACACTCAGTCTCAGAATTTATGCAAATAATAAACCCTTACCTGGAGATTTTGGATTTCCTTTTGAAGTCTGCTAAGAACCTCAATGGCAGTCACCTTTTCCTCTAGCCGGAATGCAATATCTACATCAATGCAAGCATCCAGCAAAATTTCAGGATCAATATCACTAGTATCTAAACCAGTCGCCTTATTCAACCAATTACCAATAGTGGACATCTAAGAAGCCAAGTGGGATGAATATGGAGCTTGCAAGCTAGCAACTACTTTTCATACCAAGTCTGGTTGTCCCAAAACTCCTTTCTTCAGGTCAGCACGCCAAAGAGCGACTGTTGAACGTGATTGATAACCTTCTGAAATGGATTCCAAAGATTTCCTGAAGAAAGCTGCAACATCTTCTGGAAGTGGCATAAGAAGAGGTGTCCAAGCCCCACTGGCACAAGAGGTCTTTTCAGACATTGGAGTTCAGAAGTGTCAACAGCAAAGTTCAAGTTTAAGTTTGATATGTCACTAGTAACTAAGATTTGTCACATCACAGACATCTTACCGTCTTACCTGAAATCCTTCGAAGACTCCTAAGTACCATCCTAAGTATGTCAATTCGGTGTTGTTTGCATATCACGTGGTTGCGTCACAACGTGGGTGAATATATAGCGTTCACCGTGATTTAGCATTCCGAGTCAGTCTTGCAACGTGTTCAGTCTCGCAATGTGTTATGTTGATTTTTGTGACAGTGAGTCACTTTGGAATTGGTACATATAGCGGCAAATTCCTTTCCCCCTCCCTTGGGCCCCTGCTTGGATAGGTTTGGGATGCTCCTTCCCGCGTGGTTGGACCAAGCCCCTCACGTCTGACTGTACTGATCTCTCATATATCCTGTTAGGTTTTCAAAGAACCAGGTCACCATGAATCCTTACAATGTGTAAGTTTTCTTTTTCCAACGTTGATTGGTTTCTGATTTGTTCTTGTTAGTGTCTTCGATGCAAAACTTCTCATTGCACACATATGTACTACCCTCAGCAATCTCCTGGTATTTCACATGAACTGCCAAATCACCACGACCAGAATCCATGGCCACGTCCACACCACACGGTTCTAGGGCCTCCTGGTCCACAGCCAAATGTCGGTCCTCCCCCGCCGTCTCCAGGTTATGCTATATACACGAACGGCAATGTAAATCCAATGCAACATCGCCCACACCACCCACATCCTTTACCGCCAATGCAGCACCATCATCATCAGAACTCATTATCTCACTATCCATCACTGCCAAATGGTCACACGATGCTGCAACAGTAGCTCCTGAAATGTGAACTGATTCACTCATCGCGCTCACCGCATCGTCGTGCTCGCGCGAGTGCAATGGCTTCACAAACAATCACGAAATCCGCCACCCCTATCACCAACCCTAATATCATCAAACCACTGTCATAACTTAATGGTTTACTCAAGGACTCCGTTCATCTTCGGAAGCACCTGACCCTTCTGACTCGTCTCCTGCAAGCGTGGGGGCCGTTAACTATCCTTCCTCTACCGTAGCACCAATAGCGGAAGCACCTAGGCTGACGGCCATTCGACCTCCAGACAACACCTAGAACTCGCTGGACATGGGCGGCGTCAATATCAAGGACATCCCCTCGTTGTCTGGGTTGTTTTCCTTCAAATTTCTGATTAACCTCTACCTTAACCACAATGCCCTATCCTCCATCCCCCCGGAGATATCAAAGCTGCGACACCTAGAACTTCTTGATCTCTCCGGGAATAACCTTACGTCCCTAGCCCCGGAATTAGGAATGCTGACACAGTTAAAAGAACTCTATTTATTCGACAACCACATTACAACCATCCCTTCCGAGTTCGGTAGCCTGCATCAGTTACAGACATTAGGAGTGGAAGGAAACCCCCTCGATGTGTCACTAAAGTCCATCATACAGAAGGACAGTACTCCGGCTCTTATATCTTTCCTGCGAGACTCGTGTCCTATGCCCCCTGGTCCTCCATCACGAGTGTGGAAGGATCTTCTATCGCAGACCGAGCAGGATGCTCTTGTTTAATGTCATTAAACATTTGGTCGCATCATGTGACCAACACGTGGTGTTTGAGTCACGACCTTTACCTAACAACGTTCAACGTTCAACTTCAACTTCAAGCTTCATCGCTTCAGCTTCAATGTTCAACCTCAAGCTAGAAGTCCCAAAACTGTGACACTCGCCCGCATGTCTTACTAGATTTACCTTCGTTTTGATGTCCTCCTCGCTCGCATTGCTTTGCAGCGGGTCATAATTCATACAAAATCCTCCCTGCTCACATGTCTTACTCCCTTAACCCCACCTTGGTTTCGATGCCCTTCTTGCTTGCATTGTTTCCATGGCCTGTACATGTGAGTCATAATTCGTACAAATTACTTCATGCTCACATGCTAACTAGATTCCCATACCGCCAAATGCCCTTTCCGCTCGCATTGCTTTGCAGTGGGTCACAATTTGTACAAAAACTCCCTGCTCGCATATCCTACTGGATTCCCTTACCACCACCTTCGTTTCAATGTTCTCCTCGTTCGCACTGCAAAGTCATAAAATTTGGACAAATCACTTCCTGCTCACATTTCCAGCTGCATTCCCTTGCCAACGTCTTGTTGATGAAACTGTTTATTGTCATCCCACCCGATGACGGCAATTGGTCTCCATCGCCCCCAACTCCTATTTATTACAGTCTACAGTCGAGGTTATTCATCTCCAGGCATAAATCGCATCTGATCTCCTTGCGCTTATCTGCGCCGAGTTGAGTAAATGCTTTTGTTCCGTTATTGAGTTATTGAGTACACGTCTTAACTCCATTCGCACTGTAATTGAGATTATAAGCTCCTCACACACATCCTGTGCTGAGTGAAGCCCTTAAGCTCTAGATCTACCAAGGGACCCTCGAGGGAGTCGTTCTAAGGATTGTATGGGTCAAATGCTACTGTCCTAGCATTGACACCTTCGCGATGAAGTTTAAATTTCCATTCAACGTGCAACGCGGCCTACATATATGACTTATGGCCACCTTACAAACACTCATTTCGCCACCTTCCATGACGTTCATAGGTCACTGGACTGACTTTGTCGCATACCCTCCATCTTATGCAAGCTTGGACCAAAATTAGTGAGACCACATTACGTGAATAAGTGGTATGCGATAGCGTTATTTCAGGTATAAATGTACATTGTTGTGCATATACGCTAGTGTTATGATCACACAACTGCCATTTCCATCTTGATCTTTTCGACCTTCTTCTCCACTTCTTTTTATGTCTTTTAAACATGTCCTCAGTCACAAAGTTGGGTTCATTGTTGTCTGTGATCATGAGCATACGCCTTGGCTTAGCGGGATTTGATATTCCCGTTTGTGCGAAGTATTCCTTGGTTATGTCTGTCCAACCCGGGAAATAGTAAAACCACACCTGGACAGAGTCATTCGAGGAGTATGTGTGCAGGAATAGGCTGCCAAGTTCAGGATTGGTAATGGGAGGGAGTGGAATACCACCGGGTGTAGAAGATGTAAACCACACCATATGATCCTTATTGTCGATACTACCCAAATACTGTCTAGTATGGCACTTGAAGTCAAGGGGAAAAGTCAAGTAGAAGGTTTTTCTATGTAACATCAGAAATGCCGCGGCAGGCGTGGATTGATTTTGACGTACATCTTATCCCCAAGTTGGCTATCCACGCTGATTGCGTGCATGCTGCATGTTGAGAGAAGCTGTCAGGAAAAGGGCATCATTTTTGAGACATGCACGGACGATGGTAAAGTTCTCGGTGCTTGTTGATTGCTGTTGGTGATGGTTAGCCGAAAAATATACATATGACGAAGAAAGCTGTACGATGTCAACACAGTCCCGATTGGAGCGCTGGCACTGGGTCCCGGAGCACTGCAGTGTGCAAATTGTCAGGTCACCCAATCCTTGAAGTCCAGATCTGTACTTAGTTACGCACTATGCTGGTTGATGGACATGTTTAGATGGTAAACTATCCGAGTTATCGTCAGCCATACATAAAGCTAACAGATACAATGACTAGGTACTCATGGCATGGAAAAATTGGGTGGAGGAAGGTGGGGCACACCCCGGCCTGGAAGTGCCGCGCTTGCCAGCATAGCCAGACTCGGAGCGGGCAAAGGTTTACTGGTCGAGGAATCCTTCTACGTATAAGATCTAATTGCAAATTCCTGATCTGGTATAAATTGAGGAATAGCAAACACTCACCCGAGGCTGTTTTCCATTGTAGGCTCAGAAATCTTTATTCGCTGGAGTCTCGCCATGACACTGTCGACCATGAGATCTTGCATAGAACGATATTCGTCCTTCATGGGCAAGTCCAAGGACAAGATGATAGCTTCAATCGTCGCATGGTCGCGCTCAGTGTCTCCGATGGCAGCAAGCTTCTTGGCAGCGCTTGCGAGCATCTCCCTTGCTCCAGGCTCATTGGTGGAACAAAAGCGTAGAAAAAGAGTTTCAAGTTCTCCACTGTGCGCATCTTGCGCTGACGTGCCCTGTAACTCGCCTGATTCCATGTCATCAGACTTACCCTTGAAATTTGCGTGTTCTTCTGCGCCTGTCTCCTTATGTGAATGATGAGTTGCGGAGTCTTGCTGAAATGCTGTCCCACTGGCTGGTTTAGAGGCTGGCGTGCGCGCTGGCTCCCTGTCATAAACAGGGTAGTCATGAGTTCTCTGCTGCCCAAGTTGTTAATGCTACTGACCCCAATGATACTACCTTCTGTTGCTGAACCGGGGTCGGTGTGCTGCTCCTATATGGAGTTCTTGTATGAACATCGTCCCTCGCCTTATCGGACACTCCGTTGTTCCTGGCATAAAATGAATTCATGTCTAAGCCAGTATTGACACTTGGATACTAGCATACCTGAGGTTCTTGGGATCCGGAGGAGTCGAGAAGGTCAAATGGCCGGGGAACTTGGGCGAATCAAATTTGCATGGGGTCTTTACAAGGGCCTCTCCTAAGCCTCCTGGATTCCAAAATGCAGCCTGTTCTCCTTCCTGCTTTACAGTTTTGGAACCGATAATAGCAGATGTCGAAAATCGGCTTCGAAGAATCTGCGAAGCTCCTGAGCAGTATTATAAAGCAAGGTCAATATTATAACCACGTCGAGGTCCTCTTTGTTGGGTGCATATGCATCCAAACCACTTGTCGTGAATGCATTGACCCTGATACTATCCTGGGCTTGTACGAGTGGATCACTCATGATGCGAGCAAATATCAATGGTGAGGCGGTTTTAATTTGTTCTCGAATTGGACAGTACTAGTAATCACGAAAGTTCAGTTAATGTTGCCCGCTTAATATAAGCATGCACTTTGTGACCAGGAACGTTAACCTTCCTTTCATGGCCATGGCCATTCACCATGACCAATCAATCACATAACCTTGATATGAACGAACACATGCTGTGCATATTAATATTCCGCATGACCATGGATGGCTATAGCTAGCGCTACGTATCAAGATTCTTGTCCTATCGTTTCGATCCCGAATGCCGTTGATAACAAGAATACTGTCAAGTCTTAACGTGTAACGATGATTGACTTTGGTGGACGACGATCTTCGTTGTATGCTTCTGATACTTGAGAAATGAATCTACAGCGATGTGAATATTATGCGGGGCAATCAGAACGAAGTCTAACAAAGTTCTCACCGGCAGACGGCTCTATCGTACACCTCGCCTTTTATCCTGGGGTTGTAAAGAAGCGGCACTCGTGTGCCGATGACGAACGCGGCGACCTCGCCTCTCCAAAGTGTACTAGGTTTGATCTTGAGAAGAGAACTATTTACATCTTCGTCTCTGTCGCCCTGCCTCCAGTGCCCAATGATGAGAAATTCTATCTTGCCGACTTTGACAAGGGCGCTATGCATGCGCCCTAGGCTCTCTGAAGAGTTGAAGATCCTCTCTTCATCAACTTGCGGTAGCCCATGGCCATCAGTCATGCCAATTTCATTTCGAATCGAATAGGGGAAGATTCGTTTAATGCGGTGATGACCAGAAACAGGGTACCAGTACCCAGCTGCAGTGTTCTATATATTCATTCTTTGAGTACTAGTACTGCATACGAGACAGGTGGAGAAGAGTACAGATGGGTTGTGCTCTAGGTCTGCGCATTTAATTTGAAAGCCTAGCTCCAGCGGGGGCGTATGTGGGGGTTGAGCATCTGCGTTTTGGACAATTATAATAACAATATCAATGGTGTAAATGTTAACTTGCCCCGGGCCCTGGAACGGCAAGTAACAATAGCGAAAAATCTTAATGTGACGCGTGCATCTGTGGTAACGGCGAGGTTTAGATCTAAAGAAATTGCAGGCCTAGGCATATGGATCCACAAAGTTTCCGACAGCACTCATAACCCTGATCAACTCGTGTAATATAACGAGGGTGGATGTCAAGGTCACGAGATTTGGTAATAGATCTCTGGATGCGGAGTATGATTGTTGAGAGATGGAGCTGATGAGCTTCAGGGCTCGGAAACTACAGTGCGGGTCGTAGGATTGCCAAGACCAATTCAAATTCGTGATCATGACATTTCTGCCGTCAGCCTCCACAATTTAACACTGAGGCTTGAGCACAGCTTATATATTACCGTATATTGATATCTTATGTTGTTACCGTGGAGCTTCGTTCCAATTCGTCGGGAATCTCATAGAACTACCCAGGGAAAGAAAAAAAACATGAGCCGATCTCAGGCTGGATATCAGCCTGTGAAAATGTCAAAGGCATACCTTAGAAGGCCCCCGGAGTAGTGTTCAATTTCTGAGTTGCTGAAAAAAATAATTGCCAGCGGGGATACTCTAGATGGGTTTCCATCGGAGGAGATGACAAAGCCTCGTTTCTTGCATATGTTCGGGCTGGACACCATGGGCGGAACATAGAAGTACGATCAGACGTGATAGCGAGTTTCTTGTCACCAAAATTTGAGGGAAATTAGGGAGAGTTGAGTTGAAAGAGGAATTTACAGCTTGGAGGTATTGGGAGGTGGTATAGTGTTTGGGGAAGTTTGGACCCATATGGACCCACAAAGGACTATATCCTGACAACACAACATGTTTAAACAGAAGGCTACGCCATATCTTTGTCTACATGTACGAATAAGATCTCGAAATATGTGACTTTGCTTCTCCTGATCATGAAACTACACATGTGAGACACAGATCATTCCAGGCCCGACGCCACCAAAAACCTATGTATGCCAATCCGGCTCTCCCTATTTCTGCCCCTGGGATTGGGTCATGGTGGACTCAGATCGATATCTTAGAATTCGAATCAGAACAGGGCGAGCGGAAGCTACTGCAAGTTCATGGATCACGATCTCAACGTTATGGAAAAAATAAATTTACATGAACTCCAAGTACAAGTCAATCCCGATCGCGAGCTAGAAAATTCATCATGGTCTACTAGTACTGCCCTATAGAGCAATTGCAAGACCGGATCCTGGGGACATGATGTAACTTCAAATTTTTGGCACCTCAAATTTTAATTACTCTCCATATAGAAATACCACTTACAAGTACATACATGCCATCGTGGTCATGATACACTGGTTCCATATAATAAATCCTCAGGCGACTCGATTAAAAAACCGAGCCAGTCGTAAGCTTGTTTGAACTCGGACCGACGGTAAATATGCATCACGTACTATAGGGGACGCCATAAGCTTATGCACATCTCCCAGCGCACATGTACATTCTAAGGGTATATGCATGCATGCAGCCTTATAGGCCTGTTACCCCTTATGCATATGATGGATTAATATCATGCTTAAGGCGATCGTTTGATACTATGTAAGCGTGGACATATCGTTGAACAAATTCAGGTTGAACTCCTGGTACGTATATGTCCTCACAAACAGAAGTAACCTCACTCATAACCCCTTAGCCACAACCTTTAATTAAGCCTGAACTCAAGCTATGGATCAAAATTCGCATCGCTACACCTTCAATGGGCTGACAGGTGTCATGGATGAGCGCGTTCTCCGCTCTCATTACACTCCGATCAGCCTAGGCCTAGGAAAGGGCTGATTTCTCTGTAAGTGACTGCTTTGTCTGAGGACATTAATGAACAAATGTCAAGATGAGACAGGTAATCGAACTACCTTGTGGTGGATGCGCATGGATACGATTGAAGGAGGGAAGCTGGCGTAGGCTATACCATGCCCTCCTCGCCACGACACGCCCCCCTTATAACTTGGTATTGTCCGTTCAACCAGCAGTCAGGCCAGCCAGTGCACTGAACCGTGGTAATGGTTGCTTTGAGACTTGGATCTAGAGCTCAAATTTGAGTCGAATTTTAGCGATTAGACCTTGTAGAAGAGATTGTTTAGTTGACAGGGTAGGACAAGGTTACATAGAATGTCATTTCATCGTCTACCAGGCTTCGAAAAGGAAAATTGCTTGGCGACGACAGAGAATGGTCAAAAGTAGGTTTTATCTATCGCTGCAAACAATGCGAGCAAGAAGCTTGTACGAGGGGTGCCTATGAATTATACAAGCCTAAGTGGCAAGAAAGTACTTGTTGATTATTGACTCGCTGCGAACAAAGCGAGCGAGAATTTGAATTATGCAAGCTTATAATTGAGTGACGAGAAAATACTTGTCGATTATTGACTCGCTGAAAACATTGCGAGTGAGAACTTGAAGAGGATCTATGATGAGAGTTTGCAGGCAGGTGCTTGATTTGAACGTTTGAACTTTTGAAGTTAAACATTAACGTTGACTTGTAATCACGTGCCGCATTGCCTAACAACTAAGTACCGACTGTAATGTACATGTTAACACTCAACTAATATTGCTCAAGACTTGCTCGCATTGTTGCAGTGAGTCTAATAATCAAAAGGCCTAGGCATTCATATTTTCTCGTTCGCATTGTTTGCAGCGATAAAACCTACTTCTCAAATGGACGGATTCTCTGACCCTGCTAGACAACTTTCTTTCCGCTTTTCCAACCCTTGTTCAGATCTTTAGCACGTTTATACTCAACCACCTGAGGTCGATGATGAAATGACATTCTACATACCCTCGTCCCAGCCTGCAATTTCTCGCACCATTCAACTGAATAATACTTTCTACAAGGTCTGGTCACCCAATTCAAGCACCATGGACTTCTATCCTGGCAAGCCCATGGAGAGGAAGGAGTTGTCTTACAAATTTGCTGACGGACGCATTGGCCTGAACGACTGGAGCATACACCCCCAACCATTTTCATCTGCAACCCCGTGGTGGGGATTCTGTCGCATTGGTCCCCTTACCGCCAGCAATTGGCTCGCTGTGGACCCAGAATTAGTTCCTCTTCCCATCATTTGGCAACATTCGTGTTCGCGCCCAGGGTTTGGATGCATAGATGATTCCTACGTCAGAAGCCTTAACGCGCGAGCCTCTTTCCTCAGTACATCGGTAGCCAATTACAGTTATTGGGGTGACTGAGATGATCAAGTAGAACATGTTTTGCACGATCGTCCAACATATCCCTCCCCTGATGTTATAAAACGGTTCAGCTTGGGAGGATACTGGGTGTGGCAGGATGCGGTGATTCTTTTGGCACAGATACAGAGGGGTCTTCGGGAGATGGACACTTGGTTGACAATGATGATGCATTGGAGACGTCATGGCGATCGCTTGTCCACTATCCCGATGGTCAACAGTGATCATCTTGGTGTATGGCTGAATGGGGCTTCGGAGTTCGAGGGGCTTTGGTTGCTGCGTATCGGAATTATCCCAGTATATGTCATTCATCGATATGCAGCAGAGATTGATTTCCCAATTCGTTCCACCACCATCTACGATTGACGGTTGCGTCCATACTTTAGCAACTTCATTGAATCTACTCAGGCCGAACGTCTCAATTTGTCCCACTGGAATCTTTACCTGAAGGCATTTTGCTCCAGTAAGTCCACGCAGACCTCGACCCATGGCCCACGAGCCAGCTTATGCCTTGGCTCTGGTGCTGACAGCTGTCCACTGTCTTCGTCTTGGGCTTTTCGTGTCATGGAACAGGCGTGTCCACCTGCTGTTTGAGATGATGTTCCTGATGGTGGATGGGGAGAATCAGTCTCTTGGTCCAATAACCCTTATAAGCCATTGCCCCCATTTTGGGACCCTGTCCCGCAGCCTGATCCCATGGCTAAGGTCACCTCCCTTGCAGCCCCTTTAAGTAACCAAAAGCATGGGAAGATGGTATGCGAGGGATCGATCTCATTCTGGAATCTGCCACCAGTAGTGTATGGACCCGAATCTCGACAACTAGCAGGTAAAAGGCGAGGAAAGAAGAAGAAGAAGAACAAAACGACATGGATATTGTTTTATGAAGTTGACACGCTTGACATACCCGTGCTCGATAGGCTGACCGCCATGCTACTAAAATCGAGACGATCGGGTGACGACTCTGACGACGACTCTGATCTCAAATGCGGACCATCTACTTCTTATGCTTCCCGCACTTATTGGGATCGCCACCTAGGTCGTCGCCTCGTCTTCTTGCGGCCGTTAGCTCAGAATGAAAATGTACACTATGATTCCTCGGTGTTTGGCATACCTATCCCTGACATCACCTTTTGGTTGGACAGCGGTAATAGCACTTATAAGAAGTGTCGAACGTCTACTTGGGCGTACCTTCATCCTTATCCTCAGTCTCGAATGCAGGTTGGGTTGGAGCCATCCCTCGCAGAATGCAGGCCATTGTCAGCTCCCACAAGTGCCAGCCCTGTTCTCAATTCCTCAGCGTCGTGATCGGCTGATGCTTTGGCTAATGATCAAGGTATCGATGGGAATTCTGGCGGCAAGAGGAAGGCCACCCAGATACATCCCATACAGGGAGAATTGTGCAAGAGGATGAAATTGCTAGTATCGAGCAGTAATTTGGAGAAACATAATGAGCTCTCTTTGCACAATCCTCCTCCATTTAGTTCTAGACCCTCGTTGCCGATGGTAATCTCGGGCAGTGATTTGGTGGAGAAACAAGAGCTTTCATTGCACAGTGCCCCTGCTTCACCTGTTTCTAAACCCTTGTCGCCGATGGTGATCTCTGCAACTCCTGAGGTTGCTGTATGCATGGTCCCCGAGCTAGAATTGGATGAGCCCATTGTCCACCCACAGGAGCTGTGTGATCATGTCCAGTCAAAGGTCGATACTAGTGTTCCCCAGCCTGTTGAAGCCACCATACCAGTCGAACAATTGCTGGTCGGAGAGATTAGTTTAGGTATGGGTGGACGTCCTCCTCTGGAGCTCTTGGAGTTGCAGGCTGTGTTGGAGGATGAAGAAGGGTTGGACTGGGGAGTTGAGATTGAAGGACATCCTGAGACCGAAACTGCCCAACAAGAAATAGAAAAGGGCTTGGACGTCATGCAAATTCAAGCTTCGAATCCTACCCCCAACTCCCCGGCATGTGTTGATGGCATCGACATAGCGAGTATCAATTGCATCAAAAGTATGTGTCATTCCTTCATATATACCTATCCTCTTACTAATTTCCTGTGTTTCCATATCTAGATGTTAGCCAAGACTCTGTTGAAAAGATGCCTTTCTCGAAGGATGTTGGTTTGATCCTGGGCGACTCAAGTACACTCATAGACGTTGATCTGTTGCTGGGCGCATCAAGTGTGCTCCGGCATCATGCTGCAGAAGATATGGGATATCTTGACAGAGGGATCAGTGATGTGAATGATGCTGGGAGTGTGTCTGTGAACTTGCCTGTAATGGTTGACCCCAATGTCGAAGAAGGAGAAGTGGTTGCTGTGATTGGACAATGTGATGAAGGGCCAAGCAGCGTGAAAGGGCGACATGTCGAAGGTAACACCTTGGGCAAGTCATTCCCAGATGAGACCACCGCATCTGCACTTGTACCTCTCCATGATCATCTGATGATGACGTCAGTGACATTGACACCCATCCAGTCAGGTCTCCCCCTTTACCCTTCATGTGAATCGTGTCCTCCATGGCAGTCTATGGGCTCCTCTCAACCAATGGTGACAACCGCTGTCAGGGCGTCTGCTCTAACATTGATAACACCGACCCTTTCCCTTCCTAAGCCTGCAATGATCCAAACTACACCAACTACACTGCCCCCCATGCTGACTGCTCCTCCTCTGCCTGCTGCAAATCTTAACACTCATTACCACTCCTTCCATGAGCATCTCTCTCAATTGGCCTGTCTCTCTTCAAAGGATTGCCTGTCACAAGTGCCACCAATCGGAAGTAAAATGGCTTCCGCATTTCACGAGCGCCTCTCTGCTCAGCCATCCACCTCCTTCCACCAACCGGCTAGCCAGCCTGGCTACCAATCGGTCCGGAAGCGTACGTGTGGCAAGAAGCGTGGTGCAAAAAAAATTCATGGCTGTATTCGGGGAAGCCTTGTCAAGCAGTTTGGCAAACCATTTTGGGATATTGTCGACAACATCATGGATGGGGAGTATGCTACATTGTCACTCGCCCAGCAGAATTACATTACATCTAAACTTGCTGATCGTGAGCTCGAGGCAAATCAATATGATACTGAT
>QMFE01003655.1:0-13553 GCA_003314665.1 Tricholoma sp. MG77
GTCCTTCTTTTTGATGAAGAAGACGGGCGATGCCATGGGCGATTTTGACGGTCGAATGCGCCCTGTTGCAAGGTTCTCCTGGATGAACTCATCCAGCTTGACCTGTTCGTCTGGAGCGAGAGGATACACCTTGCAATTGGAAGCCTTCGAGTCTGGTATTAGTTCGATCGCGTGGTCCCAGACCTTCCGATCAGGCAAACGATTGAACGAAGATTTCGCGAAAAGGTCTTCGAAGTCTTGGAGGTGAGTGGGCACCGATTCGTGGAACGTCTTCGGTTGAGTATTCTTGTGGAATGCCTCCACGAGATGCTGCGAGATGTTCGATGATGCGCGAATGAATTCCGCTTCGCAAGGTATTGTCGCGGTGAATAATCGGTCATCCTCCTCCATCGCATCCTCACCAGTGTAGGGCTCTTCCTCCTCCTCCTCCTCCTCGTCATCAGAAGCGTCGCCGAGGTCGGGAATATCCTCCATCTCCACATCAGGCTTGGGCATTGGGCCTGCGCGACATGAGTGAATATTTGCTTCCTCGACGAGGCGCTGCTTTTGCTCCATGTTCGCTTCGTTTTGACAGGTACGACAGTGGTTCGGGCAGCGACTCATCTTGACCTCTTCCAACTTCCAATCGACTTCGGGGTTGTGCTCGCGAAGCCAGGTGAGTCCTAGGATGACGTCCTGCTTTCCGATGCCAGTTACTGCGAAAACCGCTTTTTCGGAATGGTCACAATATTGCAGCATCATTTTGACAACTTCGGTGATGCTACCTGCCTCGTTGGGCGTACCATCCACATTGTAGATGGGGATGGGCCGACTTAGCAACCTCGTAGTGATGCGATTGCGTTTCACGAAGTTGGAGTGCATGAATTGGTCAGTCGCTCCACAGTCAAGAAGGGCGGCGGTCGAGAAGACCTCGCCCATGTCGGTGGTTTGCAATGCGACACTGAGCTCAAGAGAATTATCGCTGATGGCTGACACGATGACGAAGCGATCGGGGAGGCGTTTCTCCCAGTTTGGATGTCGACGAAAGCGCGAATATCGCGAAGTTGTCGATGACGACGGCGACGACGTCGGTGTAGTCGTAGGCGCCGAAACAAGCATCTGCAACATTTGAATGGGGTGAAGGGGTTGTGGTACGGCTTGGGCATCGTTCTCCGCACTGTCAGTCAATGAAATGAAATCTAATTCAGTCATTTCTTCTACTGACAATACAGCGAAACGATTCTTAGTCGACAACGGGTGCGTACTCATCACTCGTTGCCAATGCCAAAACCCGACTCTGCCTCCTTCACCTTGTCTTCGCAACCCTCCTCAATCACGTCATCGCGCCCCTCATGGGCGACACGAACGTCTAGCGCCGCGGATTCGTCCTCTGCGAAAGCCTGGCGCTCCTCAAGACTGAGGTAGCGAATGTCGAAATGTTTCAGGCAATCGGGTCGTAGGTGTCCAGGTTGGCCACATCGGAAGCATACAATTGCTGTTGTGTCTTTGGGGTGTTGCGCGCTAGAGACACTTGGCATGGGGAGAGAACGAGGGGCGCTAACCGGGTGCGTTCTTGGGAACATCGCGATTGGCTTCCGAAGAATGCCACCCATCGATGGCAGCGTATCAGACTGTCGCGAAGTTCGTGGGGAGGATGTAAATGTGGCGTTTGCAATGCGATTCTCGTCGCAGAGGATCGCAGCGTCATACCACTGTTGTGGAATTTCGTCAGAGGGGCGTCCCTGTGTGAGGCAGGCGACGTGGTCCTGAATCCTCACATTTAGGCCTTGACGAAATTTGAGGACAATGTGTGAGCCCTCGAAGTAACGAGCCTTGTCCACGATCTCTTTGAAACTATCGACATATTCATCGACCGTGCGCGATCCTTGAAAATATGTTGCGGTCTCGAGATCGGTTCGCGATGTCTGGACCTCGTTCTTGGGACAGAATTCGGTGATGAACTCTTGCACGAACTCTTGCCACGTCGCGTAGTTGAGGCTTCCCACCACATCGTACATCTGCATCTTTTGGTCCACGAAGCGCAATGCTCGTTTGCTCTTCATGAACGAGAGCGCCCACATAATCTTCGCATGGTCATCGGCGAATTGGAGCGGCGCAAGCGCAAAGTAAAGATTGCACAAATCGAGGAAGGCACGGCCTTTCGTGTGATCGCCCGAAAATTCGCTGGGATTCGCTGGCTTAACACGAGTCGAGGGTTCGTGCGATGTCTTTGGAGGAACAGGTGGTAGGTTGTGTTCACGAGGTGTGAGTGGCGAGGTCTCAGAAGTAGGGTTAGATACACTTGGTAATACATTTACATCTGCAGATTTCGGGGTACCCAATATCACCTCGTCAAATTGGAGAGTCATTCAGTTTACGGCTTCGGACATCCTCGTGAACATTTCTTCGAGTGTTCATCAGTAGTTTCGGTACTCATTGCGGCGATTCGATGAGGGTATCGAGGTTTAAAGGGGGTAGAGGGATAGATAGCTGATGTTCGCGACGTTTGGAACGTGTGCGATGTCGGTTGCAAACTGTCGGAAATCTTGGCTACTCTCAGTCTACCAAAGAGGAGACTTTTCTTCTGTAAGGGCAACCTTACGATCAGCGTGAATATCACGCGATGCTTGCAAGGGAAAACCAAAGTGTTAGATAAAGCTAACTATACAAGAAATACTACACACCTTGCAAGGGAAAACCAAAGAGAAAAGTCTAAGGTGTTTCCCTGCAAGGGTGCGACTATGTACAAGAAACCGTGTGACAAAGCAAAATAAACCTGTCTGCATGCGGAAGCGAGACAGGGGAAGCGAGTACACATCAGGGGTGCATCAACGGTTGTTCCACTATCTCTAAATGAGTTCGAGCGGTGTTCCATAGCTTCGGCGTCATTGTCAAAGTGCAGGGGGTGGTCGTAGGCGAGGTGCGGAGTGGTAGGAAGTCGTCTGAAGCCGTACGAAGTAGTTCGAAGTCGTTCGAAGCAGTTCGAAGTACTTCGAAGGTGTTTTGTGAGCTTCATAGGTGTTTGTGGATGTTCGCGAGGTGTTCGTGAGATGTTTGCAAATGTTCGCAAATGTTCACGAGTGTTCGCAAATGTTCGCGAGTGTTTGTAGGTGGTCGCGAGTACTCGCGAAATGTTGCGCGCGGTTGTAGACCTCGTCAGGTGGTCCCCTGACAGTACCATGATAAATAGTAAAGTGAGTGATGAAAATTGGGATAAAGCATTGCACAAGGTACACATGGGGAGGGGATTGGGGGGGTCTCCCCCCCAACAAGCAGTGAGCCAGTGCTTGAGACACCGGCGAGCAATGCGAGGCCGTGGCGAAGGCATGGTTCATAAGCTCGTCTATAACAAATGGGAGGGACGTTTTGTGGGAACGATTATGTAAAATTGGTCAGAGCTGTGCAAAATTTGTCAGGCTGACTCAGGTCTGACAAATATAGCTGAGTTTGAATTTTCGTCGTCCCATATGCCTCTGCTGCTTAGCTCAAGGTGAAGTTGAATAGCGGGAAAATGAGGTCCGCCTAGACGGACCCCGATAAAATAGGCAAAGGAGCGGACGTGACAAGTATTCTAGCTGTTTCTACAAATAGGCAAAGGAGACAGACCGTTTGACTACAAATACATAATATTAATAAACTGAGACAAGAGGGAGAGGTGGGTGGGTCGCGAAAATCGAAAGTTAACGAAATTGTTCGATTAGACTGATAAGATTCAAGTGGACGATTGAATCCTGTTAGTGAGATGGTTGTACTAGATGAGTAATGACCCCTTTCAATGATGATGAAAATTTCTTACAATGTAAGTTGTTGTTATGAATGCGAAAATTCGTAAAGGCGGAGCCCTTGTATAACAACTAACTGAGAATGTAAGAAATTGAGATCATATAAAAGAAGCGCGATGCGCTTACCTGTGTTGCTTGTAAATGAGATGATAGTTGGAGGAAGCAACACAGGGCCTCCTAACCGCACTTCAACTGTCTTATAACGAGGCATCTGCTAGCCCCTAGCACCTCATCACGGACCATGCAGTTAGGAGGTTGAGCGGAGCTCGGTCACAATGCAGATATGGCTAGTCGTGTGACCGAAAGATTGATGTGGCGCAGAGGCCTATGAAAATGCTCCTTACCCTTGGAACCCGCGTTTACAACGACCTTTGCTACTTAGCTCAAGGTGAAGTTGAATAGCGGGAAAATGAGGTCTGCCTAGACGGACCCTGATAAAATAGGCGAAGGAGCGGACGTGCTATAAGTGCTGAGTATGATGTGTGTGGGGGTGGTGGAGGTGTGAAGAAAGATGGAAAGCGAGGAGCCATGACATGGTAAGAGAAGAGTCAATTCCGCAGTCGCATGCTGGCTAGCTGCTGCTCCACTCTGATCGCTGGGTTCTCACGAATGTAAATTTTTCAAGCCTCAGAAGACCAGCGTCCCACCGCTTGGATCACTGTTTCCGATACACCCAGGGATGCAAGGAAAGCCGCGTAGCCAGTTCGCGGCGAATGCCCGCCATATCGACGATCCAGAATTGCGAAGAATTTCAATTTGAACCAAGAACGTGCAGGATGAACACCACTCTCATGCAAAAAGAGAGCTGTTTTTGCCCCATGTATCTGGTCGCGTAAGATGAGGTACTCCTTCAACAGGGACACAGGGTCGGCAACATCTTGTAACATGAAGATGACATCAGTCCCACGATAGAACGGATCACCTTTATGATAGGGCAAGTGATACTGTGCGCGTCCACTTTCAAAGAGAAGAGATGCACGTTTGATGATCTTCCTCCAGTCGAACAAATTGTGGTCATTCTTCTGGACGAGCTCACCCATACGGTGACATCCATAGAATGCACAAGACAGCAGTACTGCAAATAAGACGTTGTCGTAAGAGCCAGTGCAACAAGCAACATTCACGAAGGATTGTAAGTGTGCCAGCTGGAGAGGAAGCTTCCTTTTCACGGGATCAGCCCGAATTTTCTTTGAGCCTCGAATCGTAGATTTCACGAGTGCATGAGAGCGGTTGTCATCATAATCCGGGTAAATCTTGCGCAGGAAGTGCCGCACACCTGTAAGATATTTCGGGCCCGAAGCAATGAATTGCGACGAGTATGCAATGTAACAAGATAATGTGGTTGGTGTAGGATCAAGAGGTAGGGAGTGAAGGATGCAAAAGTTGATGTAATCTCGAGCGCCAGTAGCGTAGCCTTTTGATGTAGAGCGTTCGATAGAATTGACCTGAAGAAAGAGAGTACGAGCATCGAGATCTGCAAGATCCATGGGGGGGCGAAGCACCCATGGGCCTGTTCTTTGCCCCCCCAGTGCGCTCAAAAGCACTCTCTCCATCGCGCCGGCAAAAGCTCCCGTGGAGGAGAAAAGTGTTCAACGTGGTCAGCAGGAAATTTGCTATGGTACTCATCTAATAAAAGGCGAGATAGCATGTCAGCATGCACATTGTTTTTCCCTTCAATGAACCTGATCCGCAAATCCATCCCAGTTTGCAAAATAACTTGCGCAATGGCCAAGAGTGGGGCATTATGAAGGGACTCAGTGGTATGCAGGGAATTGAGGACCGCCACAGAGTCTAGGCTGTCTGTCCAGATAAGCACTCTGTGGGGAGGTTGATTGAAAGATCCGGCGTGGTGTACGGCAGAAGCAATGGCTAACAATTCTAGGAAGAAAATGTCAATCTTCATCCCAGCCGGAGGTGGTTTGATGGGATAGAGAAACCCTTTGTTTGAGTACACAAAGGACAATGTGTTCCGAAGACTCGCATCAGTCCACATTATGATGTCCGCATCACGATCAGTCCACAAACCCATGCCTGTAAAACGGATCCCAATAGAGGATGGGATAGTGTTCTTCAGCCAGGTTAAATCTGTGATGACACCTGCATTGATAGGAATTCCACGGTGAGACCATGTCTTTCCACTGATTTTGTGATACATCTCTGTCAATGCTGGTCGACCCCACGGGAGGACATTAAGCATCCAGTTGAGGTGACCTGCTAAGCGTTGCCAAGCCCAGAGAGCAGGAGAATGATTTGGCGTGGCCAGGAAATCATTGATCTTGGGAACGATGTCGGATATTGAAGCCGGGGGTAAGGAAATGCTTCCTGTGTTAACATCCACCCAGAAGCCGATAATCTTCAGGGCTTCTCCATGCTCCTGTTTTCGATCTTCGAAAGGGCAGGAAATTGATTCCCAAAGTAGCAGGAATTGGACCTGTCGTTGTGGCCGAAGCTTACCTCGATACCTGACAAGGTTGTCGGCAAAATCCCAGCCAAAGAAATCATCCATATAGACATGTAAACCAGGAATGTGTAGCTTTCAAATGCCAAGCCAACACATAAGACCAGAAACCGCACACCAGCAATGCAGAGATGCACGGTTGCCGAAGACAAGGTGTCGTACAATGAAGAGTTTCCCATCAATCTTCACAACTTGTCGAAGCTGGAAAATAGGATGTGCTGGAAGGTTGAGGAATGCAGAGGCAACATCTGATTTGAAAGTAACAAGACGTTTACCTGGATTTTCAGTTTGAGCATCATGAAGTGTTTGACCAAAGGTTCGCATGTCGTCATACTTGACTTTTGCATCTGTGCGTGGGATGCCATCATTGATACCAGAGCGAGAATGGTCTGTAACAACTCGTGGTTTCTCGCTCTGCCAGACGACAAACATCGGGGAGATTTTCATTCCTGGAAGCAAATCAGAAATGTCCAGAGCATCAGACCACCGCCCAGCTGCAATTTCCCGATCACGAAAAGCTCGAATCGCTTCAGTGTCCTCGGGGTTAGATTCATAGTCAGGGACCACTTCTTCTAGCTCGATTTTCCATTCGCCTTCATCAAAGGGCCAAAAACCTTCCCAAAGCCCCTTCATAACTGATCGCACAAAGGGCTGGTTAGGGTGATCGGCAAGCAAGAGTTCGAATTTGTCGACATCGAAAGGAGTATCCACTTTGATAGAGTCACCTAGAGAGCGAATTGATGCCTGTATCACAGGGTCATCTAAAAGGTGTTGGGGAGGTGAAGGCAACGGTGATGCAGACTCAGTGTAAAGAGCTGAAGGTGAAATACAATCCATTGAACTGTCTGACCAAACAAACCCTCGACGAAAGCGAGGAGCCTCAATAGTATCTGCTGCTTTACATTTTAGGGGTCGAGAACTGCTACTTAAAGAACGTGGTCCATCCTCCAAAAATGTCACCACATTCCCCTAGGACTCCTGTAGCTCATGTTCAATTGCGAGCCTGGAGGAGAGCAAGGCACGGTTCGTTGTCTTTGGCTCGGTGTCCTTCCCCGCAGATGCAGCAAACACCATGCTTCCAACAGTTTGGGCATATCTCAGACTTGCACAAACTGAGGCTCCAATTATGGCAAGGCACATCTGCACGCTTCGTGCCGCTTGCTGATGCAGATGGTTGTGATGAAGCAACCCGTTTATTTGTGCGAGAAGAGACAGGTGATGCTGGAGAGAGCATCTGAGTAAGAAGTGGGAAATTGAGCTGAGCCCGATCGTCCAGATGGAACGGTTTCTTAGAATACTTGTCACGAACATGGATGTCGAACGAAATTGCAATGAGAGAGTTTGCCGGCGCAGCACGAAAGAGGTCCATGACAATGGACTGGTACTCACGAAGTTCCACATCCCGATGAGGAAAGAAGAAAACCACCCCTGCTGACCAGGCAGAAAATACCCGTGTCCAGTCAGCCTTGGTGTGAAGTGGACGTTTCGAGAAAGCTTGGTCCTTCTTAACAAGCGCATCGCCAGCCCCAAAATCCTTCGGATCGTCATGGTGATCACATCCCTTATCCATTGAAGCAAAGAGTTTCTCGAAATCAACGAACAAGTCGAGAAGAATCTTCCGCCAAACAGTCCGAGGGAGAGGGTCGCCAACCGGAGCAAACTGAGCCTTGTTGACGAGAATATCCTGAGAATGCTGAGGACTGTAGACCGAAAGAAGATCTTGTGTCTTCTCAAGATGGGGATCGGTTGCCGTTGGATCTGAAAGCCTTGCCAGATGAGGTGCCTTAGCAAGTACGGATGCAGGAATGGCCCCTTTCGAACTGGGAAGCCCAAGAAGGTTAGCCAGCTCATCAGAGAGAGAACCTCCAGACGAAGCGGCAGCAGTTTGAGAAGCGTTTGGCCAGAGGTGATTGACTTTCGCTCGAAGCAACGCCCAAGCGATTGTTGTGGCAGTGTCAATGGGATTCGGACCATTGCCATCGGGACCCATGGGTGGCTGACCTCTGGTATTGGATGATCCAGACTCTTGAATCGTTCCACGGGCAGTAAACTGAGTAATGTAGTCCTGTGCCTCGTCGGGTGTGGCGCCAGCCTCTTTGAGGTGTTCCAATAACACCGCTCCAGAGACAAATTCTGTAAGTGCGTCGTCCACAATTCTTTGACATTCCTTGGCGCGTGCACGAATGGCGTCGTTCACAGGGCTTGGAGAGCAAACAGGACCATCAGACATGGAGAGAAAGTGGAGTGATGACAATAGAGGGAGTTGATGTTGAGGATAGGAGGGAATCTACAAACGACCGAGGATTGTGTGGGTTGCGAAAATCGAAAGTTAACGAAACTGTTCGATTAGACTGATAAGATTCAAGTGGACGATTGAATCCTGTTAGTGAGATGGTCGTACTAGATGAGTAATGACCCCTCTTGATGATGATGAAAATTTCTTACAATGTAAGTTGTTGTTATGAATGCGAAAATTCGTAAAGGCGGAGCCCTTGTATAACAACTAACTGAGAATGTAAGAAATTGAGATCATATAAAAGAAGCGCGATGCGCTTACCTGTGTTGCTTGTAAACGAGATGATAGTTGGAGGAAGCAACACAGGGCCTCCTAACCGCACTTCAACTGTCTTATAACGAGGCATCTGCTAGCCCCTAGCACCTCGTCACGGACCATGCAGTTAGGAGGTTGAGCGGAGCTCAGTCATGATGCAGATATGGCTAGTCGCGTGACCGAAAGATTGATGTGGCGCAGAGGCCTACGAAAATGCTCCTTACCCTTGGAACCCGCGTTTACGACGACTGCAGCAGTGTATTATGTAATCAAAACATCGCACCAAACAGGGCAAACTCTGGCTCATCTGGGCCTGCAGGCCCTGCAATCCCTGGGCAGGGGGCTGTTCTATGCATGCCCCCCTCATCAGGGCCTGTAGGCCCTGCACACCCTGGGCTTGACAGCTTTGCTGTCAGGTTGTGTGTCTGGGCAGGCAGGGGACTGTTCTATGAGATGTGTCTGCTTGCTGCTCTCATCAGAGCCTGCAAACCCTGCAAACCCCAAACCCTGGGCTTGACAGTTTTTCTTCTGGGCAGGCAGGGGGCTGATCTATGCATGCTGCCCTCATCAGAGCCTGTAGGCCCTGCAATCCCTGGGCTTGATAGCAAAGTGCTGTCAGGTTGTGTTTCTGGGCAGGCACTGTCCTATGAGATGTCTCTGCTTGCTGCTCTCATCAGAGCCTGCAAACCATGCAAACCCCAAACCCTGGGCTTGATAGTTTCGTTTCTGGGCAGGGGGCTGTTTTATGAGATGTCTCTGCTTGCTGCTCTCACCAGGGCCTGCAAACCCTGCAAACCCTGGGTTTCACCCCCTTGCCAGATTTGCTATCAGGTTTGGTTTCTGGGCATTTGCAGAGGGGTGAGTATCTGCCAGGGGCTGTTTTGTGCTGTTCTGTAGATAGATTGACTGGGGCTATATCTGCCTCAGGTGCTATTCTATGAGCCACTGTTCCTCTGATTCTAAGGGGTATTTCTGAGTCATTATAGGTAGAGGAATTACAGGCAGAGTCAAATGGGAGAGTGGGAAGTACAGGCCAAATGGCCAACATTCCAAGAGGAGTGAATAGGGGAAGAAAAGTATAGTATAGAGGTTAGGACTGGATGTTACTGTTTATGTGGTAAGTAGAGAAATTACACTCAAGCAACTCAACATCCACAAAAACCCTTCCTCACTCCTGCTCACCTTCCACCAGGATCAGAATGGCTCTGGAAGAGATGCAATCTCTACATAGACCTCCCACCTAGCTGATGCCCATCCCTCATTGCTGCTTTAGTCAATGCCTGGAAATTTTGATTGTAGTAATCCCTGCCCTAACACCCCATTCAGGACTCCAACTCTCATGTTAGACCAAATTGACAACCTCATCCTGCTTCCATCTCTAAAGCTGAATTTGTCTACTGATTCTGAAAATACCAAATGTCCAGCCAGACAAAGCAGATATGGGATCCAGTGCAGGCTATCTGACACCAATACTGACTACCCTGGCTCATTGTGGAATATGAGTGATCAGGATCTAAGACCTCATTGGATCACTTCCAGAGCCATTATGATGCTGCCAGAATCAGTGGAAAAACTCAGGCTGAGAGGTAGAAGCAGGTCAGATAAGGTTGTCAGTTTGGTCCAACATGATGTGAGATGAATAGGTGAGAGCAGAATACACAGCAGTGGTAGTACTTCTTTATGTCACCAGCTGTCATCTAAAATTGCAAGAATCTGATTATTAGGAATTTACCACCCATGTGAGAGCAGAATACTACATGGCCAGTGCCAGGGTAGTACTGCTTTATGTCACTACCTGTTATATATACAAGGGTGTCTGAAAAACACTGCAAAAAATAATTTCTGAGAAGCCAAAGGATCCTCAGAAACTAACTGATTGAATAAATAACACAGAAAAAAAAAATCTGAGGAGCCAAAGGTTCTTCAGAAAGTAACTCATTGAGTAAATCACAAGTGAAACACCACCTATGTTTCTGAGGAGCCAAAGGTTCCTCAGAAACTGACTAATTGAGTAAATGTCTCGGAAAACAAGCTGCCCATGCTGGAGTCAGGCTGAGTGAGCAACACGAACGAATGCCATGACAACAGCATGGGTCATAAGCTTGTAGTACATAAGACGAAATTTCTGTTTGCGTGGACGTTCAAAGTCCGCTAACTCAGGTTACTAATACTATTCGAAATTTTCCTTTTTGGTTCACAAGTCGCGTGTCGGTAATACCCGCTGGCTTTGAAATTGAATCTTGGGTGAGCGACTGACTTTGAAATGTAAGCCTGCAATATTCAGATACCGACCGGCTAAAACCGCACGAATAGATGTCTGACCCGTTTTTTTTGAGGTTGTATAAGACCGAGTCCTCAATACTGAGAACTCGGAATGGCTGTTCGAGGTGGTAACTTGAGGGACCGTTGCGGTTTTGCTGGCTGACTCGTAGATAAAGGGGTAGTAGTATGTGTCCTTAAGCTGTAATTCTGCACTGTTAAGGAAATGTGCGATGGCAAAGGCGCATACACAGTTCCGACAGGATTTGGATTGGTATCGATGGAAATATGACATCCCATGTAACCGAGATGAAGATATAGGCAGGGTGTCGAACCCTTGGGGTCCTTCCAGTAGGTAAAAATTGGACCCGCACAGCCTGACTTCATCATGTTGACAAGACCCCCCTCTGAAGAATACATCGTTTGCAGCATCTTCCAGCATGAAACCAGCATTACCCTTGGGCACGGACATATATTTTATAGAGGTGGGCTACCGCTCCCAACTTGGAATTAGAGAGGCTGTCCCGAAGTTTCTCGTAAATGTAGCGGGTCGGGAACAATGATTGGAAGGTATTACGAGAGGTGCTAGGGGATAACAACAATTTGATAGGAAACAGGTCCTGACAGCTGGTAAAGTCGTATTGTAGTCCAAAGAGTGTAAAGCATGTGTGTATACCGAGCGAGCTGAGGTACCGTAACAATTGGAAAATAATTCGATTTCTGCCTCAGAGCAGACTTTGCTCTGCAGCACTCGGCTGAGAGGAATTATTAATGACTCAGCAAATGAGCGCAAGTGACGTACCCAACAAAAAGCTCAGAAAGTGTCCATGGCTTCATGCAGTACCGCTTGACTGGACTCGTTGCCTTACCCATCCAATCGAAACGATGTGGGTGAGGTGACGACTCGGAGGCTTGAACTATAAATTGATCAAGGTCTTGAATGAACGTTGGAGCGGTATCCACAGTTTGGTTGCAATCGATCAAACACCATGTGATGGATAGAACTGAGACCGGAAGTTCGTGGCGACGAGTCCCGGAGTCAAATGGAGCGGAAAACACCATTGTCGGCAAAATAGTACAAATGGCTGCTTCGTGACTGATAGATTGTTGGAAGTCGAGCTTGGAGGCGCAGAACCAGCAAGACATATAAGAATGCAGTTTTCCCTACAATTATAGATGAGGCAACGACGTGGTAAGAAACTGCGTCACCCACCAATACCAGGGCTGTCGAGTAAGACAAATGCCGAATTTTCTGAAACATGGCCAATGGGAACACCTAAAAAAGAGGTTCCCTAGTTGCACACCATCGTCTTCCATGGCGTCCTCGGTCACCTGATTTTCAGGTAAAAACCATTCCATGATCGCTCGCAAGGCTTCCTTATACTCATCCCTGATCAGAACACCCGTGAAACGAGATTCTGGCTGAATCGACGGGAGGATGGTTTCTGTTGATGGGCGGCTTTTGTCACGCTGAACCAGACGAGTCTCAAAAAGCATCACTCGGGCGAGCATCCATAGCTTATGGAGTGAGTGTTCAGAGGGGAGCTTTTGCGCTTCAGTGACTAGTCATAACGTCGAAAGTGGGAATACAGAGGACATTCGACGATCAGAAGAGCGGGCAACACAGCGATGGGATACAGTAGCGAGATGGCGATAGGAAACAGATGCGGATGGATGGAATCAATGAGCGGAGGACCAACAGGACGAATAGTACAGACACAAAGGTAAAGCTTCGATTAGCAATGAGCCATCGACGGGATAAGCAACTCGCCCTTACCCGTGGATGGATGCTGCATGAGGATGTGGAGATGGCCCTCGGGAGGGTTTTGCAGAAAGAGGGTCGATAATTGTTTTCAGGGCTCAGCCTTGTCGCGAGAGTCATTAAATTGTTCCTTCGGAACCTCATGCGCTCGGAAGGAGTGTCATCTGGGTCCATAAGTTCTGGTTCGGTGAGCTGGCAGGAGGGTGTCAGATGCGATGACTACGCAGCCGCCCAAAAAAACAATCACCTTCCAAACATTGAGAGTGTGGGTATCAATTTCCGCAAGCGCATGCTCCTCCACCTTCTTTATCACATTCTTCAGGTCACCTACTGTATGGCTCGCTCTGATGTCAACCGAGAAGGGGCCATCGGACCTCCCAAGAACCCAACAGAAGAGCTTGAACTTGTCATCTGAACCAATGATTAACCAATTTGTTGTTATGATTGCTGCTGACTGCGTACCGCTCTTGAATAGATCAGACAGATTGGAATCTTGTGACCAAGTTGACGTGATTGCAGCTAATGGAGTTGCAGCGAGTCGAAAGTCAGTCAAGTGCGTGGAGGGATGCAGTGAAAACGGATGTGTAATTGAGATGCAGCGAAATACAGCAGGAGATGTGAGGGGAAAACAAACGAGACGTCAATGAGAATTGTGTGAACAAGAATCAATGAGGCACTGGAAAGTGCACTCACTATCAGGAGCCGATATGTCCTGCACGACGAAATCACTTGTAGAAATTTTGAAAGTTCATCTTCGCTGTT
>QMFE01003666.1:0-12363 GCA_003314665.1 Tricholoma sp. MG77
GATGCACGAAGCTGCTGTCAACCTCGCCCCTTTTGTTTACGGATGTACCTATGTCTGTAGAGGGTAGACATACTATCGTGGTCGGTACGATTGAGCGGCTTTCCAACGTCCAACAATTACGCCTCCACTGGAAAAGGTATCATCGAAGTGGCATGAACTTGAAGCAGCATCCATTGTGACCAAAGTTTGGCCCACTATTGGTCCTCGTCCACGCTCTCTATCCCTCGACATGCCGTTGACTGCGCTTACTGCTTTCATTGTATCCCTAGCCCCGATCACATGGCCCACCAATATTTGACAGTTGGATATTACGTTCAATGCAGACCAAATTCTGGTGGAGACGACTGAAGACGATATTCATACCCTCCTTACTTTTGTTTATGGTCATTCCAGTATTCTCGAGTCGTTGTCAATCACAACATATGGCTACGTCAATCTATCTCCATTCTTTAGCAAATTGGGATATTTTCCCCTCTCCGCGCTTTCCCTTATTATTCCTTTCGATGTTCATCATGTTCTTGACCGTTCGGTTTTCAACCAGGCGTAAACCATCCGCATATCCACAGTTTAATAATCCAAAACCGATTTACAAATTGTTGGGGGACTTGGCAAACTCCCACAAATGTAGTCTCTGACGAGTGGGTCCGCCAGTGTTTTGAGGGTGTAAATGCTGCGCAGCTGAAGGAGTTCAAGCTCGGAGTGGATTGCGCATTTGGGATCACACAGCGCATGTTGCTTGCCGTCATGCTTTAGATGAGAAGATTTAAGCAACGTGCTCAGATCTTTGCAGCTTCGCTGTCTCAAAGTTCTTTCTTCCTTCATTTATGTCTTGCGTGTGGGTGTTGTTGACTTACTGGCAGAGAGCTGTCCTAGTCTTCAACATCTTACTCTTGGCATCAAGAAAGTTGGCCTCTCCAATGAAAACTTGAATTGTGATTTCAATACATTTCTGGGCGAAGAGGTAAGCGAGATGCTTATTTTGTTCGATGGTAACTTCGTATCCTGAAAACCCTTTCCAAGGAATTTTTTTTCGAATCAATGCGAAGTAGTGACAGGCTTTTGCTCCCGTCATTGCGGTCGAATATGAGGAACCCTTCGCCGTGCTCGCAATGAGCGAAGCTGCGGACATGTTTCTATCCGTATGCATGGTCAGTAAATGTAGATGAAGGGAAGTGACACATACCGGGGATAGTGACCATAGTACTACGTCCTCCTTGAGGTCGGTGACGACGAGTCCGCCACTGGCATCGGACCTGGTGGTCAAGATGTATCCTGCCTTTTCATCAACTTTGATACGATGCACGGACTTTCCAGTGGCGTGATGCGGCGTTATTGTTGATGGGGCTTGCGCAGACCAGGCTCTGTGTCTTCGACCTAGAGTAAGAGTACTATTGGCATCGGGGTGGCTGCAAACGGCTGTAACTTACAGAAATCCTGCCAGCTATTCACACCTTTCAATGAACGCTCTGAATACCAAAGTTTAAGCTCGCCAAGAAATGTTAAGGGTGTCACCCGCTTGATAGGGACCACACGATTTTCATAACTTTAGCCGACAGGACGTCCCCAGGCACAACTGCCTACATGATGGGGTACAATATATACAAAGTTTGCTCGTGGCTAATGCCTGAGATAAACCTCGGCCGTCCTTCGAATCAAACAAATCAACATCCTCTCGTCCAAGGCCGAATCTATTGTTCCCACCCGAACATCGAACGTGGTCGCCGTCGTCTTCCTTCTATGCCTTTCAGAGACACTAATCACCTCCCACTGCAATGTACGGTTCCCATCCAGACCAACACCATAGAGGCATTCTGGTGTCGACATAAGGTCCGTGCTCAGGAGGTTAACTGCAACCTCCTGGTCGATCTTGGTGGCACATTCCGGAATGTGAGGGCTGAACGAATCCTGTATTGCTTGTGTTTCAGCAGAATAGTATTTTTTACTGAGGTACGAGGTAGAAGGATGAGCCACATTCCTCGAATAAGAAGTTCTTTGCGGTCAAGGCAACTCACGTCATTTCATCATTCACAATCTTAAACGCACGGGCTTTGTCGAGATAATCAAGGCCTTCTTCCTGTCCAAGAAGCGTGACAGCACCAAGCGCAACATAAAAGATTTTGACGCGACTATAGGAATTGACACTGATACGTCACTGGACGCACTCGTCGAAGTCAGTCGGCTCTCTCCCGCAAAACTCTTCGATCCTTCGGAAGTTTTCATCACGGCCTTGCTCCGTTCGTGGTAGGGGATGATCTGTCGAAGCATTGATGGGCGAGGCCAAGAGTTGTCTATGGACTTCTTCTGCACGGTTGGTCTGGATAACGAGTTGGTGGCGAGCCATGACATCGTAAAGGTATCGGGCTTTTAGGAGAAATGTCTCATAAACGGGAGTGTCTGCTGAAAGCTGGAAGACGGAAGGCATGGCAAAGAACGAGGAGATCTCAAGAGTCCAGTCACCAGAGTATGTTGATAGAGTGCAGAAATGGTTTACATGCAGGCTCCTAAAACCAGCACTAGGCTCAGGCTCGTATCGCTTGGAAGCGTGTTATGTAAGATTTGAGCAAACATGTACAATGTAAACAAAACCAAACTCAACGAACAACATCAACCAAGCGATAGAGAGGCTGGCGTTTTATAGATTCGGTGATCTCGGAGAAAGTTGTTCCCACACGCGCGATTACACCAACTCCTGACATCGCAACCTCGCGTGCACTCATTACTTCAACCGCTACCTAGAAACTCATGTTGGTATGGCTTACAGTGCTTTGCATAATAAACTGGAGTGATCACCGCAATTTTCCTTGTTTGGTTGGCTTTGTCTATACCCCAAATGGAAGTCACTTGTGTCACATCGGATTCAAGACTTGAACTCGACACTTGATTCTTGTCTCACTTGCACCTTTGATTCCAAGATGGCATGTACTTCCCAGCCAATTTGCCCCATTGTTGCCTCAAAACTGGACTGTGGCAACTTTCAGGCATGTGAACATTATGAAGAATGCGCAATCAGTGAACTCTGAATTTTTAGGATTATAGGCTGTCTCCTTGTGTGAAAAGAGCAGTTTTGTCCGCCAAATCAGAACCCTTTCGTCAGTACTAGAAATGAGCTCTGGGCCTCATTTGAACTCACTCAAAACTCACTGCCAACTGTTCTTCCCTCTCCGGCAGGATATATATTTGTGGTCTTCTTGGAACAACTTCTGTTACTGATGAGCTTTCAGATGATGATCATTGGATGGCTATGGGCTTCATCGCGATATGACAGCTGCTAAGCGTGAAGGACAAATTGAGTATATGGTTCATTGGAACGCCCATTCGGACACAGCGCAAGGATTTCTCCTTGGAGATCCGGCTTGATCCGCTTTGACCCTCCTCCTTTTGAGACAGTCCACCCTCTGCCTCCTCTTTTGCTCCCTGATATAGTCTCCCCTGATCCACTGGCTTCCTCAATTATCCAAAGTGACATGGCTGGTCATTCAGCCCTGCACATGGCCTTCTTCTCAACAATCTCATGGATGGGATGCCTCACCATCTCATCATCTAACTGTGAGGTTTGTCGATCAGCTCAACAGCTTTCAGTTGGCCTTGTCTGACTCATTCACCTGTCATTTGCATTTGTGAGATTTCCCACTTCTTTGTATAATCTTTTCAGTGCCTTTCATCATGTTGTGTGCATGAATCATGCAAGATGGTATTTGATGTCAAACACATTCAAAACACTGTATTAAGGTTTGGCATAGTTTTACTCAATTAGTTTGTGTTTTGTAACTTTCAATGATATATACTGCTGGAGATCACTCTGGTTTATTATGCAAAGCACTGTAAGGTTGTTGTTGTCCTCATTGTTGACTATTTTTTGACTATTTTTGATATGTTCTGATTTCTTTATGTGCATGCTTTACACAATTTGGGCAGGGCTTTTCTGCTGTTACTACACTATGGATGGTTACTCTGTATCATTTTTTTTGCTTTACACTTGGAATAATTAAAATAGTAAGTCTGTAATCACAAGATGTGTGGGTGCTTGTATCTTATTTTGAAGATTGTAGCATGGAAGAAAAGTGGATACATAACACTGCTTGTCACTTCACCCTGATCACAAGCAGATCATGGATGTATTTTACTAGCTATAGTGGGAGTAGTGTAATTACATTGGATTCTGTGAAAATTCTGTAGGTCCCCATTAGATGGTGACCACATGCATGTAAAATGAATGTTAAAATGGGCCTCATCACATGTTGATGGCCATCGCGATCAAGTAAATCCCTTGATTACCTAAAATAGAGTCCATGAAATGTAAGCTTGGGACAACCTTAAGCCATACCAACATGAGTTTCTAGGTAGTGGTTGAAGTAATGAGTGCGCGTGAGGTTGCGATGTCAGGAGTTTGATGAGGCAAGGCCACGAGAACAAGGAAAGGAGACCAGTGGCAGAACCAGGGCAAACAGCAGGAAGAGGAGGCAAGGGGACGACAACCAGAAGACACCCACGGTGGGGAGGAAGAGGATGAGAACAACCCATGACGAGGAGGGGGATGACACCAATGCTGGGGATGGGAACAGCAGCAACAGGACAACTGAGCACCAACAATGACGAGAAGGGAACCATGGTGAGGGACGATAAGGACAGCGACCACCACCGGGATCTGAGGACGATGGGATGAACAAGGCGCAGCACGGCACGCATGCAGGCCAGGGGGAGGCAGCACACACACAGGGGGCAGCACAGGCAGAGGAGGTGGTATGCACAGGAGGGTAGTGCATGCACAACAGGTGTCTTGCACTGAGATGGCAGGATTTTTCTATACCTGCTGCCCCCTCTACAACAGGGCCTTACAGATAATCTAAATTGTGCTGCTCATTAGGAGCGATGCAGAAGTATTTTTTCATAGTATCATGTTTGTAAATCTGTGATAATAATAGTGATATATACTGCCAGTTTGGCAGAGTGCACCAGTGAATGCAAGGCATCAGGCAATTCTTAAATCCAGGGTTAAGGACTCAGATTTTCGTGCAGGGATGGAATTCAGTAGATTTTTCATTTTTAAATAAGCTAGAATTATGAGGTGTATTGTAAATCTGTGTGTAGTTAGTGGGAAAATCAACCCAAACACTGCCAGCAGTATACTGTACATGGAAGAATGACATTGGACAACTTCACAATCATTACTTTTCTGTAACCTCATTCAACCCTCGAGGCCCTCAAATCCCTTTCTTCTCTCCAAATTTATTTATTTATTTATCACGGGACGCACACCTATAGTATGCGAGCCCTCAAAGCCTCACTGCTAGCAGTGAGGCTATCTGCCACAATTTTAGTGAATGTCACACGATGTCACGCTCTGTGACACATTTGGTCATGCATAATTCTATGGCTGTATGACTGGTCCCGATGCTATGCAGTATGAGAAAGTCAACTGTACTGGCTTGAACTTGAAAAATTGTCGTGTTCAAGCTAAACGCTGCATCTCATGTCCGTCAATACTCCAGGATCCAGGAAACGGAGGAATGAGCCTATTGATCTCTACCAGGACCTTGCTTTTGTTAAAGTAAACATGTCCTCGATTTCCAACTCGTTATCTCACAAGGAATCTGACAGAATAAGCGCATAAATCTGAGTAGCAGTGCTCCGTTTATACCAACGTATGTTACATCGCATCTTCAAACCTCAGATCCAGGGGGGATGTACGCGAGCCGTGTCCAAGGACGTCAGATCCTCCTTGAAAATCCTGCGCGCCAGAGCAGGGCCAGAAAAGAACTCGAGGACAAAAAACAAAGACGCAAGGCTGAGAAAGAGAAGAAAAAGAAGGGAATTATTAGCAAGCGCGAAGCGAAGGACAAGGGGGTGTGGCGGTTTGATGAGAGACAAGCAAAGTAGGCGTTGAGCTACGAAAGGCTGGTGCGGAATGGTCACTGATGTTCATAAAGGTTCGATCTTTTTGTACCGCTGCACCATCTGTGGATGGGCTACATGTCTGAGCTTCTTGGACTTCCTCAACCCTCGTCTTCCGCTTTGCCGACAACCCAAATGATGCCATCTTCTGCCGGGATGCACCCAAAGCTATTGAAGGCCGATTTTCATGGTTCTGTGATCAGTGGTATGTCTCGTCGACGGTGTACACCTTTTCTTTCGTTGATTTGTCTATCAATAAATAGTACGTCAGAGTAAGAACCCATGTCTTGTTGGTTTATCTGGCATTGTAATCCACGAAACCGAAAATGCTTTCAAGATAATCACCCCCAAAGACCAAGTCAAACGTGCGTAACTATATGATTCATTGACCATCTCCGTAATTGATATATCCGCAGTGGTCCCGAAAGAAAACTCGATATTCACCTTTGCTGTCCCGTTTTACTCCACCCTTCCAGCTTCATATAAACCGAATGATGCCCTGCCGATTCCGGATCCAGATAGTGTGACAACTACTGTCTTGCAAGCTCCACATATGGAATTCGAGCTGCACGGGAATCAGTTTCGGTTCCGCGCAGCTGAGCGTGCAGGACGAAAGTTCAAGCATAAGGAAACTGTTGAACTGTGAATATGGGCACAGAATGATGTGCGTGTCAGCCATTCCAAATTGGCAAACCATGGTATGTGGTTTTTACGTGCAACCTCACGATTCTCTTTCGTCTTGTTTAAAATTCTTTGTGATGCCTAGCCTATGTATTGATGAATTCCAGGACTGGCAAGCTTTGGGCAGGTGCATTCTCATGGAAACGCTACAGGATCTTATCCGTGGGCAGGTGGCAAACTCCATAGGGATTTGGCAAAATGCGAACCCGAACACCTTCACCGCGGTAGCGATTATAGTCGCAGGTGGAAGCTAGGTTGCCGATGATTCGAAGTGGTGTCAGTACAATGAGTTTTGAATACGGGCTTATACACAATATTCACTTGGGTTCACTTAGACGCTCGTAGGGCATTGCCCAATTGCGTTAGGACTTGATGGAGTTTAAACGCCGCGTGAAAAAAACTTTATAAGATGGCTTAGTAGACAATGACAGATCACTAACTTAACCTGTGCCCTTCCCTCTTCTGCCGCAAGCCACCTTTGACAGCACTACGATGAGTAATCGAGGACCCCCAGGGCAAAGAGGCGGCGGCGGACGAGGTAATGACAGAGGTTTCGGTGGGCGTGGCGGTGGGCCGCCTGGAAGAGGTGGTGGTGAATTCCGAGGTGGAGGGCGAGGCGGATTCGATTCTAGAGGCCGTGGTCGAGGTCTTGGTGGTCCTGTGATTTTCGCTGAAGGTGCTCCTGCAGAAATTCCACCCCGACTCTCTGAAGCCAGTCATACCGACCTCATCAAGTCTTTCAAATTGCTTGCCATCAAACCTGAGCGCCCTGTAAGACCCGGCTATGGGACACTGGGAACGCCTGGCAAACTTCGAGCGAATTTTTTTGCCTTAAAGCTCCCGAAAGGGCCCATCTATGACTATGCCGTTGAGATCAGCCCGTACACCAACGTTAACCGATTGAAGAAACGGATTTTCGAGCTGTTGGAACAGAGTCCTGGCTGTGCTGCTCACTTGCCTTACATAGCCCATGACCATAGTGAGAGATTGGTTTCGGCACGCAAATTACCGCAACCGCTGGATATTTCTGTTCCATTCTACGACGATCACGAGTCCGGTCCGAGGCAAGGTGCAACGGTGTATGCAATTTCCATCAAGTTTCAGCGTCAACTTGACATGGATAGGATGAATCAGTAGGTTCTCCATATTGCATACCAACCTGTCTAACATCTTTCCAAGGTACTTGAACGGTATTCCTGGCGCTCGAGATTATGACACTCAGCCTCTTGTATCTGCTCTAAACTTAGTTCTTCAACAACATGCCAGTCGTACAGGCGTACGGGTTGGCAAGAATCGGTATTTTTTTCCGTCCTCAGCTCAGAAGATCAAGTTAGGGCCTAGAGTAGAGGCCTGGCAAGGATTCTTTGCCTCCGTTCGCCCTACATATAAACAACTGATGGTCAATGTGTAAGTATCCTCTCTTACCGTCTGGATCTTGTTAACTGGCCATTTGTAAGCAATGTCTGTATGACCGCATTTGTCGAGCCTGGTAACCTGGCAGATGCGCTTTTTGAGTTTGCAAGCCATTCGCGAGGAGCAATGCCTACCTTACCAAACTCGATGAAGAAGATCAGGATCAGGACGTTGCACCTGCATCACAAAAAGGCGATCTTTAAAGTTGGCACGACGTCGGCTCGAAACACCAAGTTCCTTTGCGAAGAGCTGGGTGGAGTGGTAACAGTGGAGCACTACTTCTCAAAGAGTGCGTCACTTGAGATTGTCCAAGAATCTGCTTCTAAGCCTCAGAACTCTAGAATACAATAGGAAGCTCAAGCATCCTACCGACCTCCCAGTCATCGACATCGGAAACGCGAAGAAGACCGTGTGGATTCCTGCGGAGCTGTGCGACATTATCGCTGGGCAGCCGCTCGGGAAACTCAGTGACAGAGAAACGGCGCAGATGATCCGACATGCATGCAATCCGCCACGGGTCAACGCTGAAGCGATCCTTAACCAAGGTTTCCCGACACTTGGCTTGAACCCTGCCGCGTCTCCGATTGACGGGTTTGGAATATCCATCGACCCCGAAATGGCCGTAATTCCATTCCGCGAGCTCCTTGCGCCTGGTTTGTCGTACAGAGATGGAAGAGCCAACGTGAAAAACGGAAGCTGGAATATCTTGAACGTTAAGTTCCATCGAGGAGCTGTTGTGTCTAATTGGTGGCTTCTCGTCGTGCGAGATGGCATGCGTAAGATCAACGGACCTGACGACGCAAATCTGCAAACACTCGTCCAAGGTTTCACTGCGAAATGCAAGAACAGTGGGATGGCCATGCCGAGTGGTCGACCTCGGTTGTTGGTAGTTGCGTTACCCCCTTCCCATACTGACCCTATGAGAGCCAATGCTGTCGAAAGCATACGATCGGCCCTTAGGGAAGGACTACAGGAGAAGGATGGGCAAAAGCCGAGTTTTGTACTAGTCTTACTTGAAAATCGGGACAATTTCATTTATCCTGGCCTGAAGGTGAGTCATGTCCATTCCATAATGAACGGCACTCTACATGCTAAACTTTGGTTAGCGTATCGGCGATGTCGAGCTCGGTATACCGACAGTGTGCATGCAACTGGACAAGGCATTAAATGAAAGAGGGCAAGATCAGTATTTCTCTAACGTTGCGTTGAAGGTCAATACTAAGCTAGGGGGGGTGAATCATCTAGTGAGTTTCCAAGTTTAATTGGATAAAGTGGTCTCATGTCCTGGTAACTTTTAGCTTGAAGAACACGCAATGCAATGGCTCACCAAGAAGAAGACGATGATGGTAGGGATTGATGTGACTCACCCTGGGCCAGGTAGCAGGGAGGGGACACCTTCAATTGCTGCTGTGGTTGCCAGCGTGGATGATTCGTTTGTGCAATTCCCCGCAAGCATGAGGATTCAACAGAGCAAGAAAGAGGTAGCTATAAAATGTGATTACCCTCCGACGAGTCTGGACTAATATTCGATCAGATGCTCGACGAGCTCAGGGATATGATGGTTGAACGCTTACAGACGTACGAGAAGAAGAACAAGGCTCTTCCCCAACGGATCTTTGTGTACCGGGATGGGGTATCTGAGGTATGTTCATGACGTGCGGTATACTTTCCCTGACACTGTTTTTGGATCCTATAGGGCCAATTTGACCAGGTTGTGCAAGAAGAGCTGGCGCAGATATTGGAGGCGTTCAAGAAGTTCGAGACGAAGGAGCGGAAAGTCAAATATCGCCCTCAGCTTTCGATCATTATCTGCGGGTAAGACATTTACCATAGATTTATGTAGCTTCTAACGGTAGTGTTGCACGCTAGGAAACGTCACCATGCACGGTATGCCTGACAGGAACGCCAAAAGTTGTCCAAGCTCATTACTTCACAGATTCTTCCCCGCAAGCGGTCCACAAGCAGACAAGAACGGCAATACCCGTCCTGGCACCGTCGTCGATAAAGGTATCACAGACGTGTGAGTTCTGCACCACTTCTTTCATGCTATAGGGCAAATTATATTCGCGTTCATGCACAGCTTTGACTTTGACTTTTACCTCCAAGCACACGCAGGTCTCCAAGGACATGTGAAACCAACGCATTACACTGTCGTGTATGATGAGAATCAGCTCACTGCAGACGAGCTCCAGAAGGGCACGCACAATGCGAGCCACCTCTATGCGCGCGCGACAAAGGCAGTTAGCCTGATCCCTGCTGCGTACTATGCAGATCTAGCGTGCGAGAGGGGGCGGTGCTACCTAAATGATTTCTTAGTCGATGATAAGACCTCGGCAGGTGGTAGGAGCGGAAAGTCTGATAGGGACGAGGAGAAGGCTCGTGTGTTCAACGCTGCGAAGACTGCCTGGGGCGAAGGGGTGAGTCTATCCAAGTTTCTGATCTTTTATTAATGCTGCCTCGATTTTTGTCAGCTTCATCCCGATACTAGGGAAACGATGTTCTATATCTGAAACTACGACGTTCCTTGAATGATTTGTGTATGTTCGTTGATGCGACCTGTTACCTCCGATTAGGCCTTTGTTGAATGATAATTTTGTTGGGCTTGGTACTCATCGTTCGAGTTTTCAGAAATATTTCATGCCACAGTCAAAATCAGATTACATGAATCACTCTGGATACAAACATCATGCTCGTTTATCTACTGACTTTTACTACTTTGGGATGCCGAGAGGCAGGGGTGGATGCTGCTGCGTTTGTAAACTGCCTGACTTCAACATTATGTGACAATGGCCCTTTCAAGACATGCTTGCCAGAGATCATATATCGCGCCCTGATATGGAATGCATATACATCCCATCTGAATCTCAGAAAGCTGCATATGGGAGTGCAGTCAAGTTCGGCCGATGGGAAAACGAGGCACGATGCACGGACCGAAAGTCAATTGACTCTGATGGCTTGAGGTAACATTGAGGGTAGTAGAAGCCCTGGAACCTGGATCGACCCTGCTCTTTCACATCGCAATCAGTGGGTAAGCTTTAACTCCTATAAACTGGGACGCGAGTTGTCATTCAAATCCTCGCGTATCTACCATGCTTTCCGGTAGCTCCAAGGGACATAACAGAGCTCTTACTATTGAGGCTTCCCAACCGCCAGCGAAACAAAAAGCTAAGGCTTCTGCTAGTACGGAATTTGATCCACTCTGGCCCCATTCAACGCGGAGACGCAGTTCGACCAACGAATTTGGTGCTTTTGTACCTTCAAAATTCCTCTTTACTCCAGCAGACAACCCACCTCACGCCCCCCGTTCACCTGGCCCATTCGCAATCACACGGTCCAATTCTTCACCTTCCTCACCAATTCACCGTTCCCAATCACAATACACCTCATCTGACTATATTCCACCCTTGGTCCCAGAAACTCTCATGCCTATGCAAATAATTAGTGACAGCGAGGATGACTGCGATGACGATGACGGCAACCCATACACCGCGTGGGGTGTAAATACTCATCCCCTGCCCAAGGGTCACACCCTGAGGTCGAAGTCGACAACGAGCCTGAGGATGCGTATCTTTGGAAGCGTGTCTTCGTATGCCTCACCTCGAGGTCATGATAGGGTCAAACCGATTTGCACCACGCCTGGCCAGCTGTGTGCCGGCGAAACTGAAACGGAAGTTGACGAACCTGTAAGTATCTGGGGTTTCTATCTTTCACATCCCGCCCTCTTCTATTCTTTTTCTGCAAACTCTTGTTATACGCTCAGCATCATGTATACCCACGCTACACTTCCTATTTCTAGCTCCCAATACCAATGATACTAACACCCTTCCAACTAGCCCAGACACCTCCCTACATCCCGCATCATTCCCTCCTCCGGACCACTCGTTCCCCCAAACACCCTTGAACAGCGCCTCACCCCGCTCCTGTTCGAATTTTCCCGCTTGTTATCCATCGTGCCCGCCGTCATCGGCACCCTCTATAACTTCTACCACTTCTACCAGCCCCCGACACATATTGGTGCCCCCGAGCGTGTCGACTTCGCTATCTCTGCTCTATGGGTGGGTCTGCCTCGCGGTAATTCAATACCATTACTAACTTACACCCCACCCCACAGGCCATCCTTACAGGATACCAATGCCTCTCCCTCACCACTGGTCTTCTAACACGATGGCGGCTTTACTACCCACCCCTCCCGACCTTAATCCGGCTCCTCGCCTTACAAGGCATCTGCTGGCCCGCAACGCAGGTTACCCTTTCTGTCCTGGAACATGAGAAGCGGCCTGTGATAACGTGGGCGGTGATTGGGACGACGACGTGCGTGAGCAGGAGTTTGCAGATTTGGGTGACGAGTAACTTGTGGTGGGAGCCGAAGGGGGGGAG
>QMFE01003666.1:12641-27807 GCA_003314665.1 Tricholoma sp. MG77
GTGCTGGTTAGTTGCCGTTCTGAATTCATGCTGCATGGTTATGATTATGGGTTTATGGTTCATGGTGTTCCTTCCTTTTATCGTGCTGTATCATTATTCTTATATCGCCAAAATTTCGCATGGTTCTTAGAGACTTGAAAACCTTTGTAGAATATAATAACTGTACTAGTACCGTGACTAATATATGTAGATGTGCTCGGGCTCCACCAAGTTGAGTTTAGACCGACTACATGTCCATTCCCTGTATTTCTGTATTCAGCAATCCCACCCTGTACTTGCTAAAATCAGAATTGATCTGATCACAGGGAACCCGGAACGGACAAATTATGGGTCGTGGTAAGAGAAGCTGTGATTAAGTGTAATTGCAACATCGAGTTTAGAATAAGGCCAAGTCCCAGTAAGATGATAAGTACCCAAGTTCAAGTTGAAAGTAGAAAGCACACATCCATTCCCGCTGGTGTCTGGCTACCTGTCAGTCAGATACACCACCCAATAGCAGCCCCGATCTCTCGGATCCCTCTAGTTTCCGAAAGCTGCAACGCAAAACCGAGGCATTCCACCTCTCTTTCCTTCCGTCCCTGCATGCCATATGCCTTGGCGAGGAAGTACCACGCCTCAGGGACGTCCCATCCCATTCCTCCCGTCAAACGTGAGAGGATCCCAGCTGCGAGATCAACATTGACCGAGCACGGTTGACCTAGGACACAACTTTCTGTTGAGGCATTGTCTAGCCCGCTTTCCATCAACAGGTAGATTCTACTGAGGTGGACGGAAGCTGGAACGTCATCTGGTGAGATAAGAAGCGCTTTCTGCAAAGCATCAATCGCGTGATGGTTTTGTCCGAGGGCAACATAATAGAGGCCAAGCTGAAGAATAGGATGTTAAACGAAGTAATCGGCAAAGGCTGGGATATACCTGAACCCATACAGCGGGGTTGTCCTCGTCCCGTACCTCCGCTTCTTGTATTGCGCCTTTTGCTTGTTCAATCTTGCCTAATCGTCTGAACGTCGCAGCAGACATCAGCCATAAATCGGCAAGCAAGCGATTGGACCGGGCGGTTCGAATTTTTAGCTTGTTCTCTTGCGGTGGGGGAGGAGGAGGAGGGGGTGACATAGATGGAGTCCGATCGTAAGGGTAGATTATCGAACTGAGTCGTCGACGAGAATGTATGGAAGAAGCTTGGTAAGGCGTTTGGTGGAGAACAGCATGAAAGTCTATTATGATCAGTGTCAGAATCAAGTGCTTGAAAGGATGAAAGTAAGACTGGCCAGGTGTGGAGCTTGACTTCTTAAAACTACCGTTCTTCACGACGCCACTACCGATTTTTCGAGAGATAGTGGTGATCCCCGCACGCCCTTTATCCACGCGGTTTTTCAGCATCTGATGAACCTTCTTCGAGGTAGAGGTATCCCGATCAATGGAAGACGATCGCTTGACCCGTAGTCCGCCGTAAGTCTTCTTCTCAAGTTTCTCGAAAGACGTGCGTGACTCAGTTTCTGGGGGCGGGGGCGAAATGGTGATGGGAATCGGCTGGAGATTTCTCTCAGGAGGATCTTTTACAAGAAGACTGGGCGTCTGTGCTTGCGTATGGTCTGATGCCGGCAGCGGTGATACAGCAAAAGAGGCAGACTTCTCTGGGGACCTGCTCTCGTCCATCGACGGTCGTGGCATAGCTATTGCTTATGAGAAATGTTACTTCTGAATCCCGATAGCAGACAGAAACATACGTTCGATGATAGTGCTCTTTTTCTCCGCATGGGCATGCCACGAGAATACATCCACCCATTTTAATTCTGCCCCTTCTGCCCCCTCCACAACCTCCGTCAGCGCGACCTGGGACATCCTCAATTGTAGTGCATATTCGAACAAATCTTGGTTCAAGGGAAGTTCGTGGTCAGGAATAGGTACTAGCAAGCTTGCCGCGGGTGGGATCTGCGATGCATCCGTTTCTAGCAGATACAGCGGAGGACTTGTTTCCTTCCTGTTACTGATAACATTTTTTATGGGGTTCCCGTTCCCGTTCACAATCCGCTCCTCAAGAACCCCCTCGGCTTTCTCAACGGTGTTCATCGAGACAGCAGAAGGCAATCTAAGTGTCTGATTGTCGGCTTCCAATGTTTCTATTGAATGCTTTGCATCATGAGCCCCGTCTTCCTTGCCATGACCATCGTCTTCCCTGTCGTGATCATAGGTCTCTTGGTTCTCTACCCCACACTCCCAAAGCTCTGCTCCACGTTCCAGAATTTCACCAGCAGCCTTCCACTGCTCTGTCGCCGCCAGCAAGAGCCCTAATAGATGCCAATACCTGACCTCCTTCGGGTCTCCCTCCAACGCCGGCGCGGCATACTCAATGGCAAGCTTGAGATTCTGCGAGGGGCCCGGACGGGTGAGGGAGAGAGCGAGGTGAAAGTACGCGGAAGGTGTAGGATATGTGTTGATCGATTGTAACAAGAGGGCGTGTGCAGCTGCAAGACGCAAAGGTTTGGTGTGTGGCTCTTGTTCTATGTGGAATAAGTAAGGATTTAGTTACGAGGTATATAAAACGAGATACCGACCTTTAAGCGCCATCACAGAACCCCAGATTCCTTCCGCTAGGTCAACACTAGCTCTTAGCCGCCGCCCCTCATCATTATTTGCATCAACATGAAGCCTTGTACGTGCTTTCTCGATGCAGGTCCCCGCTTCTCTGACATCCTCGATTCCTTCCAGTCCCGGCCTGGACGACGCAGATCTACACAGCATTCGTGCGCCCGATACAAGTGTCTCCACCCAGCATTGATTGGTATCCGTATGCTCCCCCACTGTCTCGTTATTCGCGTGCCATGCTTTTCCAACTACTTGAATGTATAACCGCAGTGTACGCTTGGCCAACGCGGTATCCCCCGAGGCGTGTAGCATTCGCGTCGTGTGTCGTAGTACACGGTACGAGTTGAATGTAAGTCGGGTAGCCCACCATAAGACCTATCAGAAGTGCTAAGCAATCATAAACAGCGAGAAAATGAAGACACTGACATCAATGATCCAACCTGCACTGTTCCCCAATGCGCCACTCGCCTCCCATACACCAACACACAGGTCTACAAGATCCTCTACTTTTATATTACGTTCCCCAGCCCTCGGAAACGTCGTACACGCGCTGAGAATCGCGCGATAGTCGCTTACGACTGATCGTGCTGTGTGTAGCCACGGCGGCGGCGTCTCGGACTCATAATTAGTTTGCGTGACGGTACGACGATGCCGCAATATCAGGGCACGGAGATAAAGCACTGATATCGTTGAGCGATGCACGGTTCTGAATGTCGTGGGCCAGGATGTGCTGCATGCCTGATAGCGGTTCAACCACGTCCATATCGAGTCTTCTGTGCCTTCGGGCTTATGTAGATCGCTCGACCGAGAGCATAGGACAAGGGCGCGCCAGATTAGCCGTTCTACCCAACGCCACATTTCGCGGGCGTGAGTGAAGGAAGATGTTGGGATGGTTGACGAGGGGGCGTGGATTTCGGAGACAGCGAGAGTAAGGTGGGGGAAAGCGTGGCTGTAAAATTTCAGGGCTTTGTTAGGCTCAGAGGGAGTAAGCCGTTCCTGCGACATTCCTGTAGGGATGGGTCAGACATCGTTGCGGCGGAGAACATGACTGAAGATCGTGAATTATGGATATGAAAGGCCATCAACGACATTATGGTCCACAGAGTTGATGATGTACGTATTCGTAAAAGTGGAATTTTCACCTTGTAGACAGATACTTCTAAACGTTTCCGTCATTGCCAAAATTCGTCCATCTCTGACGTCGAGTGCAGAGGTGCCTCCCACAGACGATAATGACGGTCCAGTCCCGAAGGCCAGTGTATGCGATACGCTCGAACTCGACTGGATTAAATTTTGTGATGGAATATGACTTTGTAGATGTAGCAAGTCTGTAACCTTGGCTAGATGAGAGAGACATTCCAACGGATTTCCCATGGCATAGGCATAATACGCCAGAGTGAAGTTGAGAGACTACGCGTAAAGGAAAACTATGAGAAAAATATAATAAACTTCAACGTGACTCACATCGAAGTTTGAAACCTTCAATCCGTTCAGTAAATCGTATCTCCTAGTCGCCTCATCGATCAAGTCATCTGGTAACAGACACTCGTTCCCAAGATCCAGTTGATATTCTCCTGACTCTGGTACATCATCTTGGTCGTCATTGGTAGAATTTGCTATCAGCAGGATAGAAAGAGCGTGAGTGTGCGACGCGACTTCGGCGACGTCATCAAAGCCCTTGCAGTGCTTTCTAAATTTGCGAAACAAATCTGGCCATGACAGCGGGGCTCCGTTTAGAGCTTTTGCAGGATATTGGGAGGACCATTGCCCTGCAGAGAGGACACTTCGCAACTGGGCCCAATAATGCCGGCCCTTGTACGACATGAACGACTTGATTTGGAATAGTGACAGCACACTTCCGTATTGGGACAGGAAGTGCCAACTTACTATGAGTATGACATGTGACACGAGGACACAAATGCGTCACGTGTTCGAGCCTCAGTGCAATCATAATGCCAGTGCATCGTTGCAATGGGTGGGTCACTTAGCTGGGTCCACGTCCCACGGCTAGTCTGGCTAGATGGCCTCCACACTCTCGAAATCCCCCGGCAACAATCTGCAAGTCATAGTTGACCGCTAAATCACGAACGATTCTGACTTGCAGATTGTACAGATTTGAAGGCCCTGTGCGAATTTCTGGTAAGCCGCAGGGCCTTCTATACTATATCCAGGTTGGAAACTCGCCTGATATCGACAGGTATCACTGTGTGGCTGAATAAGCCAACCAAAGGCGCCCCTTCAATCAAGCTTATCCTCAATGAAACGACCTTTATCAAGCGAGAATTTAAGAAAGACGAACTGACATTGAGATTGGATTTCAAACCCCTTTTGTGAGATCAAGTTATCACTAGAAGTAACCTGTTCATTTATGCAAACACCTCAGCACCCTCCAGAAAGAATCGCACTTAATCATTCAACTGCGCGAGAGATTTTTCTTTTGGCCCACTCAGATCAAGATTACGGAAACTCTACTTTCATTTGAAGATGCCCAAAATATTCTGGCTTCCAATGGACACCGTGAGTGTAGCATGCCAGCACGTCCCGTTCGTTGATCAATACCAACCTTGCTACGGCTAGATCATATGTTGAGCGATAACCCAAAGATTACCATCGACTTTGCCACCGTAAGTTATTCGAAAGGCAACCTCTATATCAATCTCTATTGATACTATTTGCTCATACAAGGACATCAATACACTACCGGAGATGCTGAGCAGGGGTGTGGACATTGTTGCCAGTCGCAAGAGTGTCCTAGACTGCTTGGGAAATTCGAGGACGTTTTTCAAGACGTTACTGGATTTTGGGGCTGCAACTAGTGAGGTAAGAACTTCATAATAATAATTTAGGCATAAACACCTCAATGCCAGGTATCGGAAAAGCTCCACCCTGTTGCAAAGACAGTGCTTTCTTCCGTTAACACAATTTATAGGGTATATCAGTTATTGTGCATTATATTGCCATGTTTACATCCATACAGCTTCTCGAAAGTCAAGAACTGCGCAATCAACTTGTCCTGGAAATCGCCGAGAATATGGCACACATGTTGGGCTATATCGCCGACGTGCAGCAATTTGCGAGGCTTGTTCAACTAAGGACAGCAATCGAAGACATGGTGCCGCTGCTGGAGGATACGACGAATTTCATTATCAAATATACGTCTCGTAGCGAAGCAGGTATATTCGTTCCTTGATTTATATCCAACTGTGTAACAAGGCTCGCTTCACAGCAAATGTGATGCGTGCGATCTATTCATCATCCGATCCCGACCAGGTTAATAATCTAAAGCGGCGCTTCGAGGTCTTAAAGCAGCAGTTTGATCATGGAGTAGCTGTCCAGTCAGCCGCGACTCTAGAGACCGTGCTAAAGTCTATAAGTAAGAAATGTCTCCTACTGACTTTGTGGATGAGCGCTAACTGCGCGTTTCCCTCAGCATCGACCCAGGATGATTCTCTTCTTGCAGAGCTGAAACCAAAGGATATCAGTCGTGACTCGCCAACTGAACCATGTATGAAAGGGACACGTCAAGATATCCTAAATAAGATTGAGGAGTGGATAGGAGATTTACACGCTCCGAACATCCTCTGGCTTAGGGGGCATCCCGGTGTAGGAAAATCCGCTATCGCCGCAAGTGTGGTAGAACGGCTGCGAGCTTCACGTCGCCTAGGATCGAGCTTCTTTTTCCAGCGCAACACAGCCGTCCTCACGACTCCCGCTGCGCTATGGCGTACAGTCGCCTTCGACCTCGCTCGCAAATATCCTGGTGTAAGAAAAACCATAATCGCAAAACTGAACGCAGATGAGGTTGGCCCCAATACTGCTAATGTCAACATGTTATTTCGTCACTTAGTTCACGAACCGCTGATGGCCAGTACGGATATTCCTCGTGGTAGGCTCCCTGTGATTGTCATTGATGCACTGGACGAATGTGGAGGTCTTGATGGACGTTACTCCAATCATCGAACCAATCTTTTGCCCACATTAAGGAGCTGGTCTCGCCTTCCTTCCATGTTCAAGCTTATCATCACTAGCCGAGGAGAAGATGACATTGTTGATGCTCTGTCAGCTACCGGGCACCAGTCAATCACCATTACATCCGGTCAAATGGTCAGCATCCAGTCATTAGACGACGTTCAGTTATTTCTTCAACAGCGGTTTTCACATATTGCGACTCAGTACCGGAGATCCTTACCTCCTGATTGGCCTGGACCACAGGTTATCGAGGAGCTGACTAGGAAAGCTGCTGGGCTGTTCATCTATGCAGAGACTGTACTTAGGTTTGTCATACGAGGAGAACCTCGGCAGCAACTGCAGCAAATTCGGAGGGGAGATATGCAGAACGGTGACATGGGAGAACTGTACTCAAGAATTCTAACTATCACCTTCCAGGATCCGACCTCGGAAGTCGTCCATGCATTCCATTCTATAGTTGGGGCCATCATCCTAGCAAAGATCCCTCTTTCTCACTTGTCTCTCGCGCGCCTCTTGCAGATAGAAACGTCAATGGTGGATTACATATGTCAGGGTCTCCGATCAGTACTGGACGCTGCTGATGTTCTTCGATTTAATCACCAATCAGCCGTTGACTTTTTCGTGGATGCATCTAGGTGTCCTCCTCTGTTTCTCATTAAAGCAGAATCCCAAAATCGCCAACTAGCGCAGGCATGCCTTCATGTCATGAAAAGCGATCTTAGATTTAATATTTGCAACATACCTTCATCACATTATCGGAATGAGGCTATCGCAGACATATCTGAACGAGTGGAGAAATACATTTCTCCCCAACTCTCGTATTCGTGCCGTTTTCTTGCAGATCATCTCATGGACATCCCATATGAAGTGGATATTGGTGAAGAACTTGGCTGTTTTATAGAGCAACGGTTCCTCTACTGGCTGGAAGTCTTGAGCCTCACGAAACATGTGAGCAATACATCATACATATTATCGTCAATGGCTTCATGGGCAAAGGTGGGATTTCTGGTCATTCGAAGAGATGGAAACGCTCACAAAATCCTTCTTAGACCCACAATGAAGTTATTGCAATACTCAATGATGCAATTCAATTTGTGGCTGCATTTACGAGCGTTATTTCTCATAGTGTTCCTCATATCTATTTGTCTGCTTTGCCATTCGCACCGACAGAGTCTGCTGTATCGAGAAGGTACTCACATCAATATCCACACACACTATCTGTTCAGATTGGTGCGGCGCGCGACTGGCCAGCCATTCAGAATATTTTATCTGGGCACACAGCAGGGGTCCGGTCTGTCGCGTTCTCGCCCGACGGCAAGCGTATTGCTTCGGGGTCTGTAGATATGACAATCAGGGTATGGGATGCAGAGACAGGGGACTTCATTTCAGGGCCCTTTAAAGGGCACACTGACGGAATCACCTCTATCGCGTTCTCACCCGACAGCAAGTATATCGCCTCAGGGTCTACGGACAAGACGATCAGGAGATGGGATGCAGACACGGGGGACATCGTATCTGGCCCGTTCGAAGGGCACACCCATTGGGTCCGGTCTGTTGCGTTCTCACCCGACGGCAAGCGGGTTGTCTCAGGGTCTGTGGACTGCACAATCAGGATGTGGGATGCAGAGACGGGGAATGTGATGCCAGTCCGATTCGATGGGCACAGTAAAGAGGTCACCTCCGTCGCGTTCTCGCCCGACGGCAAGCATATCATATCGGGCTCTTGGGACAAGACGATTAAGGTGTGGGATGCAGAGATGGGGAACGTCGTTTTAGGCCCTTTCAAAGGGCACACCGGCAAGATCACCTCCATAGCATTCTCGCCTGATGGCAAGCGCATCGCATCTGGCTCCTGGGACATGACGATCAGGGTATGGGATGCCGAGACGGGGAATAACATATCAGGCCCGTTCAAAGGGCACGATGATTGGGTCCGGTCTGTCGCGTTCTCTGCCGATGGCGAGCGCATTGTTTCAGGGTCGTGGGACAAGACAATTAGGGTGTGGGATACAGAAACGGGGAAGCTTGTGTCTGGCCCATTCGAAGGACACACCAATGGGGTCAGGTCTGTCGTCTTCTCGCCTGATGGCAAGCGGATTGTCTCGGGGTCTTGGGATACTACAGTTAGGGTGTGGGATGCAGAGATAGGAAATATGGTGTCAGATTCCCTCAAAATGCACACTGATTCTGTCACCTCTATTCAATTCTCACCCAATGAAAAGCACATCATTTCCGGGTCTTGGGACAATACGATTAGGGTGTGGGATGCAGAGACTGGGGATATCGTGTCAGGCCCATTTGAAGGACATACTGATGCCGTCACCTCTATACATTTGTCGGCTGATGGCAAGCACATTGTTTCGGGATGTGTGGACGGGTCAGTTAGGGTGTGGGATGCAAAGACGGGGATTCTCGTGTTGGGACCATTTGAAGGGCACACAGACTGGGTCACCTCTGTAGCCTTCTCGTCCGATGGCAAACACATCGTCTCGGGGTCTGTGGACAACACAGTCAGGGTGTGGAACATAGAGATGAAGGACACCGTGCCAACCATATTTAAAGGTCACACCAGGGTTGTCAGGTCCGTCTCGTTCTCGCCTAATGGCAAGCAGATTGCCTCGGGGTCTTCAGACAACACAATCAGGGTATGGGATGTAGAGACGAGGCCCGTCGTGTCATGCTCATTCAGAGGGCATGTAGATGGTGTCAGGTCTGTTGCATTTTCACCCGACGGCAAGCGTATTGTCTCAGGGTCTTGGGACAAGACAATTATCGTGTGGGATGCAGAGACGGGGGCTATCGTCTTAGGTCCATTTAGAGGGCATACAGATGGGGTCAGGTCTGTTACGTTTTCACCTGACGGCAGGCGCATTGTATCCGGATCTACGGACAAGATGATTAGGGTGTGGGATGCAGAGACGGGGAACATCACAATGGGTCCATTTGGAGGGCACACCGAGGCAGTCACTTCTGTCGCATTCTCCCCTGATGGCAAGCGCATCATTTCAGGCTCTTATGACAATTCGATTAGAGTGTGGGATGTCGAGACGACGAAGCTCATTCTAAGCTCATTTAATCACGCCGACCGAAACCTCGCCTCGGAGTCTGGAGTCACGACGATCCAGATTTCGAACACCCACGGCCAGAATTCAGAACTACTCACAACTGACAACAGCAATCCAAGCATCTTCTCGGATAGCTCACAGATAGACGACAAAGGCTGGATTGTTGGAGAGCATGGCGAACTGATGTTTTGGATTCCACCTCTGCACAGAGCAAACCTTTTTCGACCAAGTAACACATGCATCATCGGTGCAAACGTCGCTCGAATTGACTTGAGTTCTTTTGTGTGTGGTACATCATGGACCCAATGTTGCACGTAGAAATATATTTCTTCTCAGGCTCTATCTGTATACTAGTGATCCCTGCCTGGGGATCATATTATATCGAGATAGTGCCGGTTTCCCATAAAACCTAATCGGTATCTAGTCTAAAGTTGTACCTCACACACTCGCACTGGATTATACGTTATTCGTACTTGTTGCACCGTGTGATCTACTAGATCTCCCTGCCCTCACTACACTATCTTCACTGGGAGAAGCCCTTTCTTAGGTCTCTTAGGTTTCATGAAACTTTTTTGCTAAATATTATTGGTGTCTTCTCACCACACTGTGAGTCACCAAAATGCACCTTGAATGAAACCATACGAGTGTGCATTGAGGAAAAAGTAGGCAGCAGCTCCGTTCTCAATCATTGTGTAAAGGATGCTTTAGAATCTCTCTATGGAAGACAATTAATTGATGATGTAGCGCTGGATGTTGGAGCACCTGCACTTCAAGTTGTACATATATACGTGCGACGCGGAGGTATTTTCAAGTTTGATAATTTACTTTAATTCCTGATCCCGTCAGGTCCAAACCTACCCCGCCTTAGCAAGCTTAAGGGTCACCTTCAATTTTCAAGCTTAATCGAGGATGTCTCGTCCCGTTCCTTCACTGGTGAACCATCCGGCATTTGATTCCTCCTCGCGAAATGTAAATCGTTAAACCGCTGAGGTCTTCCGACCTGAATTGCTTCTGTGTTCTTGAAAACTAAGACCATCGACTTGTTTTCACGGTACAATCTGTCAATGTCTTCCAGATGTCGGTTGGCTGTCTCAGGGTAAAGGGCCCATATAAGCTAGGGAATGCAGTAGTGAGCCTCCAAGTATCCATTAACGAAATCAAAGACCACTGGCAGCGTACCGGAACAAAGAGAGCGTTGAAAACCACCCAGATTAGGTAAAAACGCCAACCAATATTGGCTATTCCCGTGGGTGTTATTTGCACGACAATATAGTTCGATATCCTGAGCGAGAATGATATATCAATCAATATTAACACCCAATTCATATGACCACAATTTCAGACCAATTCGATCCTGTTCCCAACGCCGCACCATATGTACGCATCGACAAGCTATTTATTTCCGTTGGATATAACCAAGGAACTCCCTATCATAATACAATTTTTTAACTGCAGCAAAATATTAAAAAGGAAAGTTACCTGCCAACAGACCCCGAAGAAGATGTAATAAATAAAGAAGAACGCAGTTGCACCAGCTCCGAATCTTGAGCCATTGATGGGATCACCAGCTTGAGATAGAAGGGCCGCAATGAAGATGTAACAGATACATTGACCGGCTGCGCCCCACATCATCAACTTCCGACGCCCCACTCTTTCGATCAACACAAGCCCCAGGAATGAAAAGACAAGGTACGAGACAGAATTGCATGCTGCGAGAAGACGAGAGAGCGTGTTTGATAAACCGACGGAGTTCTGCAGCACCAATGGAAGGCTAAATGGACAGATCAAACGGCAGAAAGCAAGATAGTTAAGTCAGTCATGCTTACTAGTAGCTGGTGACATTGATGCCAACGAGCTGTTGCATCCACTGTGTGCCTGGCAGAAAGAAACAGGTTCTGAATGCGCGCTCCCGAATCAATACGTTACATACCTGCACCAAGCAGCAATCGCGATATCATGCCGGTGTCCCCCGTTTTCCCGCGGAGGATATCTTTCCAACTGGGGGCCGTTTCCCGTTCTAACCTAACAGCCTCCAGAATCTCTTCTTTCTGATCCATGATCACGCTGTCCTGGGCTGTAGCCCCGTCACCTTCAAGGACGACGAGCACATCTACACCTTCCTGCTCATATCCATGCGCAAGGAGCCACCGTGGACTTTCTGGAAGCCAAGGTATCGTCGCGAATAGGATAATAGAAAAAATCAATTGAAATGCGATAGGGAAGCGCCAGACAACGCTGCCATGAAGAAAGCTAAAGCCGTAAGTTATCCAATTGCTTAATGAAAATCCGGCGATATTCATACTACATTGAGAAATTAGTCGAATAGACTCCCAGCTGGAGACGAAAAATGAACGTACATCAGCTGAAAAATCACCAACTTCCCTCTCCAAGAAGGCTTTGATGTTTCGCTTTGCCACACGGGCGCCACCGCTGTATTCATACTGCGAAAGAAGTTAACACACGAAGAAACAATACACGATGAAACATCCTTGCCCATTTCCGAGACCTGGATTCCATTTGCCTGATGATTAGAAGATGATGACGAAACCTGAACGGAACGTAGGCACCTGTAACCAACCGAGCCACAATCATTTGTGCCCGCGAATACGAACAAGATTGAAGGATTGCTCCAAATGACATAATCATCACTCCAATTAAGAAAGTTTTTTTTCGGCCAAGTTTTTCTCCTACAATGCGCATATACATAAATCAATTATAGTGGCTGATAAAAGACAGACCAACAACTAATGCGCACATTGCGCCGAAGAAACTCAAGGTGGCGAAAAAGGTAGGGAAATGAAGATCTTATCAATATGTGCCTACAAAAAGATATGAACTACCTACCAACCGATATCATACAAAGAGACAATAACCCCCTGCAGATTAGCATTCGGATGGCCCATGGTGTCCAGGAAATCCTGCGTGACAATGATCCCCCCGAACACACCCTGATCATATCCTATGGAGTGATGTTAGAAGTTGATTTACGACAAGATCAACAAATATCTCACCGAACAAAGTCATGGCTGTCGTGCATGCAACGGTTACCCAAATATTGAGTTGGGTGCCCGTCATGCCAAAGTAAGGTGCCTTTCCACTCGACGAATCGCCCTCAGTTTTCATTTTTGCGTTAGTCATGAATTTTGCGGTGATGGGGTAGAATCGGGGCAGGGCACAGTCACGTCATTGACAGCACCATCCAGCCTCATATAAGTCAACCAATGACTTATTGAGAAAAGTACTTCCTGTTGCTTCCACTTTACTACCGAGTGTGTAGCCCCATACGTCATCGTGATCCATCCATCCACAGCTGTGTGATGAGAAGGATGATGTCCCAGTTGGTGTTCTCGTCTTCCAAATCCAAGGAGCCAATATGGATTGTCGCAGTCACAGAATTGTAGCCTTTATAGGGTGCTGATAACGGCTATTTACGAGCGTTAAACCGAGGGGTCCAGTGATTCAAGTTGCGAGTGCCACACAAACATACAGAGCCTGAGCCTGAGGAGTAGTCCGTTGTGCCGCGGTCCGATGAGTCGCGACTCCATATTAGCGTCATACGGAGCAGCGTGCTCTGGTCCGTTCTGTAGTAAAGAGATAGAAGGCTCTGCGAAGCTTCCATCTTACGAATTCTCTCTGCCTTGTGTTTGATGCTAACTTGAAGGAAGATATCGGACTGATATGCATGCGCAACATCGCTGTGCAAATGTCCACCGGCGTAGTGGAATCATTACAGGTCGGTAAAGGACTCGGGGACTTGGTTTTTGGCAAACCCCATGGGTCACCGTGCCAGCAGTGACGTTGCGATGCAGTAACAAGTTGAAGATGATTGACCACCAACTTGAACCACTACCGCCATCCGACATTGTACGATTTCCCAGTAGGAACCATTCCCTTCGAGTTGTCCTGTTGAACTTCGACTGGACAACCGACGTATCTGAATTGTGCCGCTTGGCTGCTTTGTCACGCAGTGACGGTCGTTTCAACGTGAATTGTGCCATCTCCCAGCGAGTTTTTTGAATCCGATACATACGGCAAGGACGCAGAGTGGTTGTAGAATCCAAGCACAGAGCAGGCATGGGATTTCCAGTCTTCATACATGGCTGGCTCGGACTCTCTTGTCAATTCCCCGTCGTTGTTAGTACTAGAAAACTCTACTACATAAGCCGCACGGTCCGTATCGATATCGCTTTAGTACTGCTAAAAAAACTCAGTCGAAGGTAGACCCAACTCACAAGGAAAGTTGGCGACTTGGGACTCGGAAACCTCAGTACTATTGCCGCGCGGCATAGGGTCAGTCTGTAGTGCGGATGATACTTGCAAAGGTGAGTACGCTATTTCCCATCCGAGTCAGTTACAATACTGGTTTTGAAGAGGTGTGCACAGGACGTTTTGTATGTTGGTCTGAAATAGATCCAATGACTGTTTCTTACACCAGCCAGATAGAACTCAGTCAGTAAAAACAACTTTTGGGGATGCGGATATATTCTAACATGCTCCTAAATGTCATTCTGAGGTAAAGCACCTTTGTCTTCATCTTCCATAATAGCATCAAATTCCATATCCAGACTGAATGGCGACGGGATAACGAATAAATAGCACCGAAAAATACTGGAAAAGGTTCAGAAGAGTCTAGACACCCTAGGCAAGAAAAGGGTGATCATGATCCCTCACAAGACAGTGCATGATCCAGTAATTGAAATTACCCGTGGAACTAGGTAGGGACATCGGGTAAGCCAGTGCCTAGGCAGTTTCAGTCCAGGCCTCTCAGAGTTCACATCATACTCAACTCCATGCCAACTTTACACCACAGACCTAGGATTGCTTCAAGCACGAGTTGTGGCCGTGACCGCGTTACTACTTAGTAGAGTGAAGTTGAAAATTGCAGATACGCTCTAGCTTTAATGGCGTAGTTCAATTATGGGAACTGCACCTCCGATGACCTATGACCGTTATCACACTCGGCATGAGAACGCTAAGTCCAAGCTAATGGTTTGTCAAATTCCTTGGCTGTTATTCGTCACTTGGCCATGACTTACTCATCTACTCTCAGTTTACTTCGTCTTCCCAAAACTCACTGGAATCCTGCCAAGTATGGGTGGATGTTCATGCCCTATTGAATAACACACCCGTCCCCTCCGCAGTGCTCCATGAATAGGAAACGATGCCAATGCCTGACCAACCGGTAGCGTCTGGTCATTTTGACAACAGTGATCGCTCGTTCGCCATCAAGATCGTCAAATTACTACACTGACACCCGCCAGCGGCTTATTGCGTGGATGTTCTCATCCTTGTTCAATTCTGTAGAATAAAGTTTTTTGGCCATGAACTTGAACGCGTGGATCCGACAGAGATTATATTACTTAGGCTGGTGACAACCTGGCGAACCCGGCTTGTAGTATGAGGGAAGACAGTAAGATTATATATTGGAAAGTTGCAATGTCTTATTCTTCACACATGTAACGAATTTTCTGCAAGGTCTACTGTCCCCGTAAACGGTGGCATATCGGGCCGCCTCTAATATTGCAGTTACTCAGTAGTCGACGTCA
>QMFE01003675.1:1037-12321 GCA_003314665.1 Tricholoma sp. MG77
TGCAAACGGCAATACAGTGCGTTGCATAATAAACCGGACACCACGAAAAATCTTGTTTGTAGCAACCAAATATACATCATGTGATCCGAACTTTGTGACCTATCACGCTCAGGTAGTGATGTGCAAGGCTCGGCCCAAAGCCCTGAAGCCCGGGCTGCCGAGCCCCAGAAGCCTGACCCGAGCCGAGCCTTGGAGCGGGCTTGGTAGGGCTCAGGGCTCGGCTCACTATTTCTGAAGCCTGAGCCAGGCCCAAAAGCCTGGGCTTTGTGGCTGTGATTCAGTCGCTACACTCAAGCATCATTGTGCACCATCGCCACCATCTCCACCCCACCCCACATCTATTGGAAGCTCCTGCTACACAACAGCAAACTATTGCTTACTGCCTGGCTGACAGGAGCTGCACAGATAACGGGGTGGGGGAAGTGAGGAGAGACTGCAACAGTGTTTCCTGTTTCAAGGGATGGCGGTGCAGTCAGCGGGGTGTGATGGAGCTACGATGGCTATGTACGCATCTTACAGGTATCTTGCTCCACAAGTCTCCCGGCACCTCCAGCACATCACTGGGATGCATAATGAACTCGACACCTAGAGAGAAGGCAGCTGCTTTTGAAGTGTCGTCATTATAGTGACAAATGATCTGTGACAAACTTAGCATCAGAGAAGATAAGCAAACGATAAAAAAGACTTACATTTCAATCTTGAGGCCTGAGGCACCAGGAGATGACTCGGAGGAACAAGGGAGATGATGTCGACAAGACACACATGTCATTGATTGATATCCGGCAACTCCCAGTCTAGCAATCAAACAGCAACGCTCGTTCATTGGATGCGTTATAACATTAAAATAAGTTGAATTGTAAGTAACTTGTCATACAACTGACCTTTCAGTATATTTCTATTGTGTCTATTACGCGTTTCTTACATTCCCTCTTCAAGCCCCGGCCCAGGCCCAAGCCAAGCCGAGCCAAGCCTGAGCCTGCTACCAAGGCTCGGCTCACGACTTTTCAAAGCCTGAGCCCGCTCAAGCCAAGCCCAAGCCCGGGCTTTCGAGCCGAGCCGGGCCCTGCACATCACTACACTCAGGCTTCGATGCCAGTATCAGACCCTCATCCCTAGGCAGCCTTTTACCTTGACTTAGGGAATTGTAAACTAGTACATGGATTGAGCTAACTGCCTGCTATGATGGTCCTATTCATACTCTATTTAAATACCAGTGACTGATTGGATCACATTGTGCACAGTGCACTGCAGACTTGCAATGACACATAATCACATTGCAAGGTGACTTGGAGAGAGACAGCAACAGCTATGTCTGATCAGCAGAGCAAATGGAACAAAACTTTTGCATGGCTTGACAAGTCCACATTAATTGCATTGCACCAAATTGTGTCACAATGAATGCATGGCAGCAATGTTTGGCTATGCATGTATTGGAAGAGATATTTCCTTTGAGGGCAGTGGTTTTCTGTGCAACTTGTCCTCACTGCCAAAAGAATATATAAACATTGCTCTTGATCTATCTTTCAATATTCAGCTTGAGTTTGGGCACACAAACTGTTTTATTATTTAATTGAGAGCAGGTGTGAGCAACTAAGTTAATTCCATATCAGTGGCAGAAGACAGGTTCTATGACTTGAAGTTGGCTGACTTGTAGTTAAAACTTGGTCAAAATGGGTGCCCATCAATAGCCATCAATATTGACTTGATATTGACCAATGACAAATTGAGGATGGTCAATCAAGTAGTACAAGTACTGGGATTTAAATAGAGTATAAATAGGACCATCATAGCAGGCAGTTAACTCATCCCTTGTACTAGTTTACAACTCCCTAAGTCAAGGTGCAAGGCTGCCTGGGGATGAGAGTCTGATACTGGCATCCAAGTCCTGAGCATGATAGGTCACAAGGTTCGGATCACATGATGTATATTTGGTTGCTACAAACAAGATTTTTCGCGGTGATCACTCCGGTTTATTATGCAACGCACTGTAAATGAATATCATTTCACGAAAAGCTAATAGTCACCGCTCCAATTCTGCCATCCACCTTCCGACAGCCCATGGACTCCCTGGGAGCCGATAGTTCGAACCCAAGGTTGCACATGTATCGCGCGTACTTTGGATTGGTATGGCTGGGTGGAATGACGAATTATAAAAAGCAGGTCTTACATGACCGTGACTAGTAGGACTGCTTAATTCCCAGAGACTCGCTCGGACCTGCACCTTATCATTACACTTGCAAGGAAGCACATTCTCGTCCCACAGACACCATCCAAGTTGCGTCTGAAGATCTGACTTTCTGATCAGGATGCCACTGGCAATCAAGACGCAGCCCCGATACAGCCCTTATGACATTCACTATTAATTAAACATCCACGCCTCTCACAATGTTGTCAAGAACCTATCCATGATGTCTGGGCTCTTACCGTACGACTTCTCCAGTTCTTTAAATCTTTCCTTTTCCTTTCTTGACCGCCCGAAGACGTGTCTTTCAACGGCCAACGACCTGCCGTTTGAAATATGGCTATACATCACAAGCTTTCTACCCACACATCAGCTTCAACGTCTATGCACTGTCAACCGCATGCTTTATCACATTGCCATGTCGGAGAAATACAAAGTAATATACTTCTGTAAAGACACGAGAACGGTGATGGGTACCCTCGCGTCCTTGAAGTGACTCTCTTCACGTTTTCCTGTGACGAGGGTTCTGACCTTGTCACGCGCAGGAATGCATCCAATGCGCAACATGTACGCACATTACACCTATATCCAGACGTGCTCGCAGAATACCTCAGCCGTATACCACCCTTCCGAAAACTTAAGACAACAATCGGTTTGTCTGCGCGTCTTTACAAACATGTCAGTGGACCCGTCGTCTCCGCGCATCATAGGAGCAGCGAAATCGTCATGGCGCAAATACTGCGGTCTGTGAATAGCATGTCCCGTGTGACGGATTTCACAATCGCCACTCAGCTCCTCATTCGGAGTTCCGAGAGTAGATTGTAACTGCTGGGTGGGCTGCGTTTGGGTCAACCTTACGGAGTCTGACACTGATGGTACCCCTTCGCGAGTGTGACTTTCCACTCAAACCTACACTTGTTTTCTCGACTCTAGAACATCTTGCAATTGAGCTGTCGTGCCGGTCTTTTCCCATCAGCGACGCAAAAATTGTGCACAAGTTGCTAATTCCCTTTGTGAACAACCACCACTCCACTTTAAGATTTTTAGTTCTCTCCTTACAGATGGATGGTCATCCCAATGTCTTTTCTCGGTGGTCTGGCCTATGCCATCTCCCACATCTGACGGATTTCATCTTCTGCTGTGAGCTTCCTTTTAAGCTACCTGATACTTCGGCACTCTGGCATATCCTAACCACACATTCAAGCCAGCTCACGGAGCTGGAGCTCAGCTTCACCGTTTCTCAGACGGTTATTCCAGATGCAGACAACTGGTACAAGCAGCCATTTCTGTATGTTGCGCTTCCACGATTAATGTCTCTTCATGTCTCTTTGGACTGCTTTTCGGATCCAGTCCGAACGGCAACGTATTTGGGACAATTCAAGAACTCTCTTACGACGTTGAAGCTAAAGGGTCGGAGGTTGACCCACCACGAGGTTGAACTCATTGTGAATGTTTTCGACGGACGAAATAAGCTGCGCACCTTGTATCTCGAGGTCGATTATCTAGGCTCCGCGCTGTTCAACCTGTTATCGAGGAAGTTCCCGGGCCTGGATGGCCTACATTTGGTTTTCCTTTGGGTTAACTGTGGATTTAATGAAACAACGGGGCGGCAGTCATACTCCGAGTGGAAACTACGTCACTTTACGGCCCAACCCCGTCTCCGTATCGAGCCCGACATTCTTGCAGGATGGCAAATTGTAGTTGGTGCTACTCTTCCTCATCTCCATACCCTCAGAGTTGCCCACAGTGTTTAGTCAGACTAATGCACGCTGCACAGCTGAATGTGAGATGCTGGCGCTGTGCCAGTGTTTATCATATCAGCATGGTACCTCACTTCTCCAACAACCCCAACTTTTCTGCAGCAGAACAGTTCTTCGCGTGCATCGGGTCCATTTCAAAGGAACCGTACCTATTCCCAACACGGACTGTACATGTGGTCCAAGAGAAGCGAATTATGACCAAGCCTTGTATGTCTCTATAGACCCACCTGCGGTCGTCAAGCGTATAGTGCAACAAAGGCTTGGTCGCTCACTGGGGATATGGACTCGGACGTGAAGGATTACGGCTACCCTTTCGGACAATCCTTGTATGCCATTTTCTTACAGTAGGGTCCCTCAACAAAGTCCTAATATGACTGGCAAAACGGAGGCATTCATAGGGCAATACTCTCGCCAAAAATCCCAGATTGAAGTCGCCAGGGATGCATAGACTACAATAGCATAGGTAAGAAGATTGACAAAGTACTAAGAGCCCTTGGTTCCGAAATCCGATCCGTTGAACCGTGACGCGCCAAGTTACTGCAAGCCAGCAGGCCCTCAAGGTATCTCTTGCAAGGTTCTTTCTTATGTTTTCAGGACTATTATCTACAAAATCTGTACTCCTCAGAAGCTTTCATCTCTAAGTCTCTGTCTCGCTTTGACCTAGCACGCGTCACAAGACGATTTCCATACTTTCCAGAAAAACAGGTGAACTATCGTTGGTAATCACTTTTCAACACCCGTTATTGGAATTGGTATCTTGGATCAGGCTACTTTGGCATGTATTTTATCCATTGATCCTCAGCCTCATGTTATTATTTGTGTATCATATATTTCGTGCCACTACACTACAGGTCCTCAATGCACAGCGTGTTGACGAATGCCCGACAAGGCAGCAAAGGTATGCCGAGGTTATGGCCTCCGGAGTTGGGACTATTTCGCGATCAGTTTTCTGACAACCTGTACAGGAATGGTGGAAAGGTCGTTATGCAGTTCCTGTAGTATCGCGATGCAAGTTGTCAGCCCCTACTTACGTTTCCGCTTGTTAACTTTCGGTTTGTGGGTGTTACTACTCGGAGAGATTATCACTTACGCATTGTGAACTCGAGCTCATGAACTTTATTCTCATCACCTGGAACCACCGCGTTCATGTTCATTCACCCAGGGAAACATCACATCGTGAAACATATCAGACGGTGCCAAATTTCTGCCCCATCTCCTCCATGTGTCTTGCGCTGAATTTGGTGCCTCAAAACGTTTGATGCTTTCTCACCAGCGGAAGTACATGCGAATATCTATTCCTAGTTTTGTCCGACTATGCTGATTGTGATTATTAGTACATTATTTTTTCCATCGCTGAATATGGCTCGAACGACCGATCGTGGAACCTTTGACACATCTGACTTTTATCTTAGCACATCAGGCTCTGATTTTTATCAGTTCCCCGAGACGGCGTCCCACCAGAAATTCCGTTGAAATTGGCTTCCTGATATCATCTGAATAGTGAAACTAAAATCAGGTCTGTGACTCGCATATTGCCACGCCACTGGCAGGGTTGTTTTCTCTGAGAATAGGTTGTCCGGCCAACTTTTGAAAACCGCGACAACCGAAGGCAGGCTCAGGCAGGTGTGGCGTTGCAAAATCTAATAATCTGCCTTGCCTTGCGACGGTCGGACGGCCCCTCATCTACTGCCAATGGATCTGCGCATTAAGTTCGCACTGGATAAGAGAATCTGTCGATAACATCCAAATATTTTTCACTGATCTCAATGGTACTACTTACAGGTCTTGCCCCATTGTCCCTTGGCACCGCAAAGAAATCGGGGCTAATACCAGATTGCTGCGCAGGCCACAGCCTTCGTATTGTAACTAGTTTGTTTTAAGGGATCCGTCACGGCAGTGGTCTCCGCTTCTCAAGGGTGTGGCAACAGTCAGTTTTTTCCTTCAAGTGTATCTTGTGCAATGTGGACTTTAGTCTACACCGCTACCCCTTCGGGATGAGTATTTGATTATATTGCGCTACGGTTTCCAGCAAGCGCGCCATGAACAAACAGCATGACTTGGAGCACTGGAAAAAAATAGGCACCGTTGTGTTGTTTTGCCTTTTCCTTTCTTGAGGGCGATCAGCCTGAGTGGGATAATGTCTTGTTCTATAGTGTATTACGTAGGATCTTCTAGACTGGTCACTACGCGACGTGCTTAGTGTGACACGAGGGACCTCAGCAGGGTGAGGATTCCACTAGGAGTAAATATGCCCAGAGAAGTCTACCCATGTATACTTATTACAGTCAATGTACCAGAGAGTTGTCAGAGAGGAATATTTTTCCCCAAAGGCAGTCTAGGAGAGTCATGAGGGAGTCTTGTTGCGCCGGTCTACTGGGTCACCTAAACATCGAGCACAGAACTATGGCCATAGAATGCCCATAAGGAGATGATCCTAAGCCTCGAATGTCATACTTAGGTGAGAGGAGTCACGACCAAGCACATCGCCATAAGTTGACATCAGAATCGACAACCCATCACTCGGTGCTTTGTAGTACATTCGTCAAACCCTGTTCAACCACACTCAACAACTGCGTCAAATCATTCACAGTAGCTGTCAACTGTGTCAGCGTTGCCTGCTCGCTGCCGCTTCTCACCAGTGTCTCAAAATCCAGCGGTCGGAGTTTTGGGCCATGGTTAAATGTGTATGGGATCGAATCTTTGCTGAAAAAGTCGGGCACCGTTTTCTGCCGGCGTGGAGAGCGTAGGACATTTGTGGTAGGAGCAGGTTTTATCGTTGCGAGGGCACGCGGGGAACTAACTGTAGGTGGAGGGAGAATTGGTGGCGGTATCTTTTTTTCTGCAGGTGAAGGATGTGGTGGTTCCTACATAATAATGATGTATTTAGAAGTTGTTGAGTATAGCCCATGAGGAAGTTACCTTGGCGGTGGTTTGTGCACTACCCGATGCAGATGGTGGTGGTGGAGGCAAAATCGCGGTTGATACTTTCTTTTCTACAGAAGCCGGATGCGGTACTTCCTAAATCATAAAGGACGATTCAAAGTTTTGTTGGAAGGCGATAGAAATGAACTTGGTTACCTTTGCCGTAGTTGGTGTGCTCCGAATGTCGGTTGGTTTGTCTTTCACATCACCGGTTCCAGGTTTTGCATCATCATGTTTCATCGGACGAGCTGTGAGTTGCAAGGGCAAAGTCGTCGGTAAAGTCATCGTCGTATGTCCTTGACGGGGGGATGTGACTGTGGACTGGTCCAGCGCTCGCGAAGATATGGAAGGGGATTCTTGTGCATGGGAGATAGTAAAAGGATGAGACGGAGGATGGCCCTCTTCATCTGGAAACAGCAGTCGGAGCGAGGATGGCAAGACGGTGGGTGTAGAGTGTGGCGGGCGGATTGTCAGCTTGGAATCAGGTCCTACTTCGTCCTCTTCACCCAGAGTAGGTTCAAGTGTGGGCTGGTAACGTGATAATCGGTTGAATTCCCATTGCTGCGATTCTCGCAATGGATTTGACCTAAATCATCATCCAAGCTGAGAGTGGAATGATTCCAGTGGTGAGTGTATAGCTCACCCATCAGCTCCGGTTTCGTCCCAAGGCATATCATCGGCGGGCATTGTGTCCTTGTCTTTGCCCTTGGACCAAACCTCGTAGCGTAAAACTAATTCACTGAGGATAGAAATGGGAACTTTGACTGCATTCTTTATCCACTTTGTTTTAAGAAGCTTATCCGCGGATAGTCGCTGGACGTATTGAGTGAGTTTAGATAGTCAAGGGGCGAAACGGGATGCTGACCTCGCTTGGAACTACTTGGAGACAGAATGATACAAATTCCCTCAATCCTGGGCTGCCATCACCTTCCTGTAAACTTGGAGTCTTCGCCTTTGGAATAAGACGCACGACTTCATAATCTCTGAGGTCGGAATGAGGTGGACTGCCTTTCGTCATCTCATAGGCGAAGATGCCTAGACTCCAGATGTCTGCTGTGACGTCGTATGTAGAGCTGTTTGCAACCTCCGGTGCCATCCAATGTGGAGTGCCAATGAGCGTGTTACGTTTGCTCGCGCTAGACGATAACAGAGCTGAGATTCCGAAATCGCAAAGCATGACTCTCCCGGAGCTGGCGACTAGGATGTTGGCTGCTTTGATATCTCTATGGATTATTGAGGATTTATGAAGGAAGGCGAGTGCTGTGAGTACTTCGCGGATGATGACTACCATGAATCGTTCCTCGATGATGCTTTCCTTGCACGCCTTCATGAGCGAAGATACACTCCCTCCCTGCGCCAGCTCCATTGCAATCCATAGCCGAGGCCCGTCAAGGAAACAACCATAATACTTCGTCACGTTGGGTGCATCACGGAGCTGGGTGAGGAGGGCAACCTCATGCTGGATGTCAGCAACCTCGTCCTCCGGGGTATCGAGGTTGATGATTTTGAGTGCGACAGCCTGGCCAGAGTGTTTATCGATGCCCTTGTACACGAAACCTGAGCCACCACGTCCAATAATCGCTTGACGATGGAATCGCTGATGTACTGAGAGCTCCTGCGACATCGAATGGCTGTTTGTAAGAACTTAGATAGCACGCGTCGGCTAGATATTCATCTACTCTTCTCCATTGATCACGATGTTGGAGGTTTGTATAAGTTCAAGGTGTCACTCAACGGAGCTTACTAGACAAGCGCCTATTTCGCAAGTCAGCTCTGCGATAAACACATAGTCTACTCAAACTTGAACTACCATCTACTTATCTTGAAGCCCCAACATGAAGATAGCTGTCCTCACGTCGGGCGGCGATAGCGCAGGGATGAACGCAGTAGTGCGTTCAGTCGTCAAAACGGGTATTCTAAAGTGTGCTCGCTTTCTTTTCTCCATCTGCGATCAACTGGAGCCACTAACTTAACATTTATACAGAGGCTGCGAAACATACGTTGTACGCGAAGGCTACGAGGGACTCGTACGCGGCAATGGGGAGTATATCGAACAGAACCACACATCGCTACCGCCCCAGGAACCTGGGATGGGCCACATTGGCCCCCAAGAACCAGACGTCTCGAGTTTCATAAACAGTTTACGATTCGGGGATGGTGACCTACTGAAGGATGGAACAGGTGATCATGTCGGCGGGCGGACGCTGAAAGGGCGGTACATAGTAAAGGTGGGGTGGGACGATGTACGTGGATGGTTCGCTGAGGTGCGTTGATCAGAGACGGTCTGTCCCACCGGCAAGGATCTGACAATAGACTGGTGCTACAGGGCGGCACACTCATTGGGACTGCCCGATCAGCTGCATTCCGAACCGTCGAAGGCCGTTTGGCGGCTGCCTATAACTTGATCAAAGAAGGGATTGACGCGCTTGTTGTATGCGGCGGTGACGGTTCGCTCACTGGTGCAGACGTCTTCAGGGCTGAATGGCCCAAGCTTGTCACTGAGCTTCGTTCTCAATGTTCGTCGCAAGCCTTTATTTACGGAGCCTGATGTTCTGACGCATCTCTAGCTAAGATAACAGAAGCCCAATTCCTTGCGCACTCGCACCTAAAGATCGTTGGGCTGGTTGGGTCGATTGATAACGACATGTCCATGACAGATCTAACTATCGGTGCCCCGACTGCCCTGCATCGTATCTGCGAAGCCATTGATAATATCAACTCTACCGCCTCCAGCCACTCCAGAGCCTTCGTACTCGAAGTCATGGGAAGGCATTGTGGGTGGTTGGCATTGCTTGCTGGCGTTGCGTACGTTTTCTTCTCTCTGTACTACATATCCGAAATTTACGGAATACCAGTGGGGGTGCAGATTTTATTTTCATTCCGGAGCGCCCGCCAAAGCACATGCCATGGGAAGATGCGTTGTGTGCTTCTATCAAGAAGGTAAATTTTGTTCAGTATCCTGTTGTGAGATTTCGTCTTATGATGGTCTAGCACCGCGAAGTTGGCAAACGCAAGACCATCGTAATCGTAGCTGAAGGCGCCCACGACATGGACTTGAAACCTATCAAAGCAGATTATGTCAAAGACGTACTTACCGAACGACTGGGCCTCGATACGCGTGTAACGACACTGGGACATACGCAAAGGGGTGGGAGACCGTGTGCTTGGGATCGAATTCTAGTAAGTCAGATCTGCGTTTCGGAAGGTATTATTTGACATGGCAATTTTTCCATTAAAGCCGACGCTACAAGGCGTTGATGCCGTGGCAGCGTTGCTCGAGTCTACTCCTGACACTCCGTCGTACATGATTGGAGTTCAGGAGAACAAAATCATACGGGTACCACTCATGGATGCCGTCAAGATGGTAAGCTCCGTATTCCTCAGTTTAGTGCAGTATTTATAGTGCACCATAGACGAGAGCCGTGGCACAGGCCATCAGTGAGAAGGATTTCGAGAAGGCAATGTCGTTGAGAGATCCCGAATTTTGTGAGAGTCTGGAAGGGTTCATCGCGACTTCTACTTTGTATACGGAGAAGCAGTTGCCCCAAGACAAAGTGAGTGTGGGGCGTGAAAACGCTTTGTCGTATCTTATACACCGTTACAGCGAATCCGCATTGCAATTATGCAGTAAGTATATATTCCTTTGCTATCCACAGGTTACCCGGATTTATCGTAAATGGTAGTATGGGAGCTCCAGCAGGCGGCATGAATGCAGCAACTCGTGCTGCAGTACGCTACTGCATCCGTCAAGGGCATACCCCACTCGCAATCCACAATGGATTCCGTGGACTGCTCGACGACAACATCCACGAATTGTCTTGGCTTGGAGTTGATTCATGGATGCCTCGAGGTGGTTCAGAACTTGGCACCAACCGTACGCTACCCTCCGCTGACCTTGGCGCTGTCGCATCGAAAATACAAGAGTTCAACATCCAGGCGCTGATGATGATCGGGGGTTTCGAAGCCTTCAGTTCGCTGTTGATTCTGGAAGATGGGAGGAAACACTATCCGGCGCTCCATATCCCGATGGTACACTTGCCGGCAACGCTCAGCAATAACGTGCCGATGACGGAGCATAGTTTGGGGAGCGACACGAGCCTAAATGCGCTTGTGGACGCGTGTGACGCAATTAAACAAAGCGCGAGTGCGAGCAGGAATAGGGTGTTTGTGGTAGAGACTCAGGGGGGGAAGTGTGGATATCTTGCTACGATGGGTGCTTTGGCGGTAAGCCGGTGGCTATGCTCTGACTTTTTCTATTTTTTATTGACAGTGTTTAGACAGGAGCATGTTTGATATATACGCCTGAAAAAGGGATGAATCTTGACATGCTGCGGAAGGATGTTAAGTTTTTGAAGACAAGATATAGTCTGGATGCCAAGGGCAAGAGCGAAGGTCGAATAGTCATTCGGTGTGTATGCTG
>QMFE01003684.1:0-12432 GCA_003314665.1 Tricholoma sp. MG77
TGTGTCTTGCCAACATTATTATTACCGCGCCAACGGCCAGCATCGGTCATCCTGCCCTGAGAAATGTAATAAGTTGTGATGTGAGTCCATAAACTCAGGAGAAGTTGGCAAAGAAACTTGCCGTTGTTATGTGTTCCCTCCACACCTGATAGTGGCTAGTATGGGGTGGTGGGTCACGGTCTTTGCTTCCACCTTGCTTGTATGTGATATGTGGGTTTGTTTTGTCAGGAAGAGGGTTCAGCTAAATATCCACTGACTTAAATGAAGGAAATTTTCTGATGACACAGCACATACCCTCCCGGCCTGCCTAGTCTTTTCACTTGCAGGGATTGTAGACCAATCATCGACTGGGCGTTTATTGGTGCTAGTAATGGGCGGAGCGGCACTAATAAAGATCACATTGACAAGAAACACAATGGCGAGTGTGGTCGAGAAGTGTATGTGCGTGAACAGTCTCTAAGAAAAATGATTCCTCGCAGAAGAAAATAGATTGCTGAGATTGTCGTTAAAGGATGAGTGAAATGACTGTTCGTGAAGAGGGGGCTCGGAGTCGCAGAGAAAAGACCAGCTTATTCTGAAGAATCTATCCAACATCACCTACGACTTTATATGATGGAGCCACCAGCATCATATCCCAAATATAATCTGTTGCAGTATGGTGTGGTACCGTTCGCTCAACTTGAACTTGACCCTGGCTGCTGTGACATTTGGATAGTGTCATTGCCATGTGCATTCACGATAGTAACAGGCACCGAGCCAGCACATTTAAAACCAGTATCAAATAGCTGTGACTCAGAGGAACAATGAAAAGCATCGCGATCTCTTTTGCCACATACAGTAGTGGCAAGACGGACCCAGGACTTTTCTTGATAATGCTAAGAGCAGCGATTTTCGCTTCTCCATATAGAGTACTTCAGTCTTCAGAAGACCGAAGAGTCAACTTGAAAGTTGAAACACTCCCTAAGCTGAGCCTGAGAAGGTTCGAACTCGCAAAAAACAGCTATGCAGTTTATAATTCCTAGTTGCAAACAAAAGTTATTATGCTGCTTAGCATCACCAAGGCCACGGCATTTGGACCGAGTTATGTATTGGTAAATCCTGGTCTTTATACCGCGATGTGAGAAATTCTAGTGAGATTGGACTCGGGAGTTGGATTTATCACATAAATCTATCTCTAGAATTAAATAACACGTGCTATACCAGGGCAAGTGCCAGTGCCCCCTCAATGTCAGTGACTGATCATCAAAACGAGATGAACAGACCATCTTAGACCTCGATAGAAGATTGAGGTCTTTACACAGTCCTACAGACTCCGATCAGACACTGGGATAATCCTAGGACTCCGCTCGGCCTTTCTTCGGACTTTTTATGGAGATTTCTGCCGGCTGAGGAGAGCAAGAATATGCGAGTGCGGACAGTCCCAAGACAGTGCTTTGCTTCTCTGGATTATTGAATCAAGTGAAAAAGCATTTTCAACATTGAGGAATTGAACCGTAAGAATTACCCAGGTAACTTGGTAATATGACCACAACGTTGATAGGCAGTACCGTTATTCTAGACTGCCAGCTCATCACCACCACCACTGTCGACGACTACTCTGTCGGAACCGGTCACCAACACTCCCATGCCCACTCCCATGCCAACAAGCACCGCCAGGGGCCGCAAACGAAGCATGTCAACGCAACACGCGCCCAAACGATGACTGTAAGTTTTTTTGGTTCGTTTATTACTTTTATCAACTAACTGATTTTCTTTATTTTCTAGGATATGGACTACTACTAATGACAGGCACCAATGTGCGCCGAACCACCACCACACAACTCCCCGTCCAAACAGGATCTGAGGTGTTCGATAACGGCTAGGAGATGGCAGAGGGGTCCCAGGAGATCAGTGGAGGGAGTTGCCCACCAGCACCACCCCCGTGAAAGCGCCACGTCAGACTGACTCGCCCAACCCCCGCCCCAAAAAGCAGACAACGACAAAAACGAACACCAGGGCCCCACGACGACGACGGGACAATGACACCGGCGCCAACACCGGCACCAGCATGCCCAAACGATGGGAATCGACCCAGCAAGCCCCAGCACCACCCAACACCGGCAACAGGGCCCAGCACGGCGACGAACGATACATCACCCGCCCCCAGCCTCACGAGCAACTGCTCGTGGGGTGGATCGTGGGTGGAACGACGATGATGACGGCGAAGTGGGAGACGACCCAGGAACGGCACGACCCACTGCTCGCAGGGTGGATCGCGAGTCCTTGACAACGGGCCAAACGACAACGGGGCCAACGGGCCAACGGGGATAGCGACAACAAGGACGAGGGGGGACCACGGCGACCAGGAGGACAAGATAACGAAAGGACCAGGACCAGACGACACCGACGACAGCGGGAGGGGCAGGACGAGGGACGACGAAGAGACCACGACCTAGCACCCGTCCCCGCCACTGCGAGCAACTGCCTGCGCGTGGGAGAGCAAGTGCTAACGGCGACAAGGGGGGCAGGGGGACGACAACGAGGACCCGAGGACCGCCACGACAGCACCCCCACCAGCCGCCACGACCAACTGCTCGCGGGGTAGAAACGGGGAGCACCCGGGATGGGGACGACAGGGAGACGAGGACGACGAGGGGGGAAAATATGCCCAAGAGACATCGACGTCTCTTGGGCCCCAAGTAGTTTTTCTTTTCTCGTGTCATTAACAAGAAAAGCGGCTTGACTCTTGGTTCCTTGCAAAAATTACAACGACTTAGGAAATCTTCATTACTTGAATTTCCCTCGCGGGTGTAATCACCCGGTTCAGGCTGTACTACAGCTCCATCAGTACCGATAGAGACCGTGACATTCTTCAGCGCTCAGAGTCGTTTCGTTCACTAGAGGGAGAAGTAAGGGGGGGAGCCCCAGGTGCCTGCGTAATGTTGAGAGTTGCAATGGTGCAAGCACCATGTAGTCAATGTCGTGAATAGAGAGAGCATCATTGGTATGGCACATAACTAAATACAGCATCGAGGTGTTACATTAGGCAAAAGTCTGCGTACTGTGGTTCTGGTATAAGGAAATACAGCATTGTTATCATAGGCAAAGGTCTTCGTACTGTGGTTCTGGTAATGATCGTAATCATAGGCTGTCCCGATCCGTTTCGTTAAACATGCAATGTCTGTAGTCATTCTCGTCCTGCACCTTCCAAATTAATCCGCAAACCTCTGCTAGCTTCGGCCGATCGGATGTTCTGGTCGCCTCGCCTCATCCTTGCCTTGAGCCCACGCGCGGTTTACTTCTTCTGCTGAATCGGTACAGGCTGAGCGCGCTCAAGGTAGTCCGCCAACTTTGTCAAGCTGCGAGCAACAGGTTTGGTGATCGTTAGCTTGGTACTGGGCCCCTCCTTTCCCGCCATCTCGTCAAACAGTCCACGCAGACCAGGGCGGAGGCCCGGATAAAGACTAAGTACAGCGGCAGTAGACCCGGCAACGGACTGCAGCTCTTTGAGGGTGTAGGATGTCCCTTCATGACCATAATTTCGAAGCAGTCCGATGACTTTAGTCTTTTTCTCATCGGGCGCTTTAACCGTCATCGCATTTGCATCGACCTCATAACCGAGGATGGGTAGACAAGGGCCAGAGAGCTGTTTGTCTTCGTCATGGGGAATACCGAGCTCATCCCAAAGTCGGAGGAGTCGGGTTTGTTTGGCGGGAAGATGTTTCTTGTATGGCTTGTAGTACTTCGTGTTTCCTGCAAATTCCCAGCCGAAGTTATCGTCGACGTATCCCAGGAGATCGGGTATTTCCTTTTTCTCGGTGCCAATCCAATTGACTAGGGAGGCAAACGAGTCCCAGTTCCATCCGCCCCCTCGATTTCCAAAGGTATTGCATCGGTCTACATGGCGTTGACCATCTATGGTGACTACCTGTTTAATCTGCCATAACGGGTGCATTGGTAACTGGCGATATGCGCTTTTGACATCCGATTTGAATAACGTAATCTTTCGATTGGGATACTTCTTTCGAACAGCTTGGAGCACAGTGCCGAGATCATGTATATTGTCGAGCTTGACTTTGACTTGAGATTTCTGAATCGTGGAGTTTAGAGCATGCGGCCCACTGCTCTGGTCGATAATCAACCTGAACTTTCCCGGAGTGCTTTTCGGGACAGCACCAATCGGGGAAGAATGCATCCCAGGTAGCAATTTCTTGCCAAAGGGTTTCGACCAACGCCCGAGCGCTACTTCTTCGTCGCGCTGTTGTTGAACAAAGTCTGCTTTAGCCTTGTTGGTAATGGGTTGGCGCTGGCGCGAACCATCATACGTGGTAGGAAGAGTGGTATCGCTGGTATTCGCCCATGGCCAAAATCCATTCCTGAGCGAACGGACAACGGAATTGACAAATGGCCGGTTAGGATGGTCCTTGAGGTACTTTTCGAAGGGATCAACCTTGATTGGTGAGGTGACCTTGAAGAGATCTGGATTCTGGTCGATTGTTTTACGAGCAACTTTGTTCTGGCGCTCGTTCTTGGGAGGTGCTGGGAGTGGCGCGGCCGTTAGGGTGGAATACGCTGATACGACCTTGGGAGCGTCGGATGTTCGCCAGATTAGATCGGGGGAATATTGATGTAGCAAGCGTTTGCGAAGAGCAGCCGACTTTTTAGGAGCTTGAGATAATACTAGTGGAAAGAAGGAAAATGTCGGTCATGGCCAGGATCGCAATGGTGTCGAAAATATTTACCATTGCTAGAGCTCGATCGGACTTTTCTGGGTAGCACAGAAGTAGACGACTTGGTAGCTTTGGCCGTAGACGAGCCACGAACAGACTGATGCTTGCTCAACTTCTGGACGCGGTCCGTGGCATGACCCAAGACAACTGGCAATTCAAGTTAGTCTAGATGTTAATTATAAATGGAGAGTGCTCGAAGTACCTAGTGGCAACTTAGCATCACTTCGCGCCAACTTGGGTGCGCCCTCATGACGATCTGGTGTCCGCTCCTTCGGCAAAGTTGCTGAGAATGTTGGGATGAGTATACGAATGGGTGTTGGTACAAAGATCGCCTCTACCATTACTTCTCATTAGCCATTGCATCCAAGACGATTCTGTACCACCCGCTGCTGGTGCCCGGATTCAGCTGCATGAGGCGAAGCGACCACAAGAGGAGCTTACATGTATTCGATTTGCCCGACCGACCTCGCACGTCGCTCTTCGCTGGTAATACGACATCCTTCCTCGAGAGTTCAGGGAATTTGCGTCCAGACGAAGTCGAGGACGAGGTCGGTGTAGAGTAAGCTTTCGGCGAGTTGTCATCACCTTACAAGTGAAGCCTCTTCAGCTCAAGCTAACGGGTTGTGATTGAGAATTCACCTTTGCTCGACTTGGGTGCTCGATCAGTGGAAGCCAATGGCTTACGGGTGGTGTCTTGTGCTAATGAACACAATCAAATATGCGAAACGAGAGGTGAGGGAGTACACCTACCTTGCCTTGGTTTGTTTACCTGAACACGCTTGTCAGTGGGCCGTGCTGATGGTGCAGCCTCAGTCCAACCGAAGAAAGATGAAACTTGGTTCAACACCCCTCCTGGGCTCAGTGATGGGACCACTGCTGCCTGGGGTTTTTGCGTGACGCCTGAAGTAGAAACATGTTTGAGTCCATGTAGCGTCGATAACCACAGTAATATTTACCTTGCTTGGGGCTCGAACCTGTGTGCTTTGCAGCTTGAGAGCGGGGAGGCGCTGCGAACGTGCCGTGAGTTTGATATGACGAGTCATGAGAATCAAGATTTACACTGTATCGGTGAAAGCTTTGCAGTAAAGATATCTTGTGTTGACGGCACGAGTTGTTGTTTCCGGGCGACGACACCATCTGCAGTCAAAGGGTGATTTGAAAGATGTTTTGCTGAAGACTCAATGTAAGAATTGGGTGATGTGGATATCGATGACAGAGTAACGCACATCCAGACGATTTTGGAGAACAGTCCGTCGCAAACTTGACGTTGTGCCCAGTACCTTTAGCTAAAGGGAAAGAAAAACGGGTTCATCACAGACGCACGAAAGATTTGTAAGAAAACCGTACTTTCAGCCGATGTCGTTTTCTTATTGGCGAGAGGCGAGTCCTTCTTGGGCGGGATAGCGAAACCTTCGCTCCATCCCAAAGATCGATCCTCAGACCAACTTGAAGGTTTCGAAGTGATGTTATTATTGCCTACCATGACAGTAATTCATAATCAGCAAACATTACATCGTGAAATGGAAAAACTTGCCTTTGTTGAGCGTCTCTTGTACATGCCGAGATTGCGGGTGTACTGCAAAGACAGAAATAAGTAAACAGACATAGATGGCCACTGAAACGAAGTGTACCGTTATTTCCAGCAGGCGAGTCTCTCTTGGGCGGAACATTCGGAACGCCGCTTTCAGTACCCTTTGCTGCTGAAATGGTGTTAACTATCCGAAAATGGATAATAAACAAAAGATTCACCAGTGGGCGAGTTTGGAGCTTGAATTTGATGGGTTTGAGACCCAGTCGGGAGACCTTTAGCTGGCAAATTAAAGCGACATTCAATTCTGGATAATCTCTCTCTGGGGGGCGGATGGTGTATATTCCTACCTTTGTTCGGAGATTTCTTTGTAATCTGGACTTGCTTGCTGACGTCTTGTGCCGGTGGCATGAACCAAGACGAAAGCCAGCCCAACGCGCCCGAGCCTCCCGGCACTGCCGGAGACTTTGTGGACATATTCCTAGTACCTGAATTCGAGGATTCCCGATGGGTCCCACTTGAAGAATTTCGTTGTGCTGGGAGGGTAGATTAATACGAGTACGATAATGATAATGGAGGGACGTACGAGCAGGCGTAATCATATTAGCCGAGATGGGAGATCGATTCCCAGTACCTTTGTTATTGACAGGAGTCGAGTCTTTCTTGGGCGGGATAGGAGACGGTTCGCCGCGTCGAGCCTCAGCCAAACTTGGAAGTTTCGAAGCGACATTGTTATTGCCTTATCATGACAATTGAGCATCAGTAGAAATGAAATTATAAAATGGGGAGGCTTGCCTTTGTTAGACGTCGGAGACGACGGCTCTTGTACGTGCCGAGACTGTGGGTTTGCTGCAAAAGCGGAAATAAGCAAACATATATGTGACTATCCATTGAAGCGTACCCTTGTTATTGGCGAGAGTCGATTCTTTCTTGGGCGGGATAAGAGGAGGTTCGCTTCGTCCTCCATTATTATTATTGCCTTATCGTGATAATTTCGCATCAGCATCAGCAGACCTGACATTGTAAAATAGGTAGACTTGCCTTTGTTGGATGCCGGAGATGTCTCCGGTACGTGCCGAGACTGCGAGCGTGCTGCAAAGACAGAAATAAGCAAACAAACATAACTAGCCACCAAAGCGGAGAGTACCCTTGTCGTTGGCGGGAGTCGAGTTGTTGGTGGGAGTTGGGCCGTTCTTAGGTGGAACATTCACCACGCCGTTGTCAGCATCTTTTGCCAATGCAATTGCTTCAGTTATCCGAAAATATACGACAAAAAAAAACAAATTTACGCATGGATGAATTCGGCACTTGAATTTGACGAGTTTGAGACCCATTCTCAAGACCTTTAGCTGGCAGAAAGCGACTTTCAATCCCCGCTAAATAATATCCAGGATGTGCACTCATACCTTTGTTCGGAAAGTTCGGCATCGGTTTCTTCGTAGCAGGCTGGACCGGCGCGGGCCCAGCATCCGGCAACCAAGACGAAAGCCAGCCCAGCGTACCCGAGTCCTGCGGTACTACTGCTGGAGACCTTTTCGGCGCAGACATCGTGATATTCGCCTGATGCGACCCACTTGAAGAGTTGCGTTTCGCTGAGGAATTGTTAGATTCAACCACGGATGCATAAACACGGCGATATGGAGAGATGTACCTCCAGACAGATTCGTCGAGTCAGAGGATCGGCTCCCGGGACCGTTCGCTGAAAAAAAAAAAAAAAGGACATTCAATCGAGTAACGGGAACGTGAAGGTGAAACTTTACATCCACCGGAAATTGATAGCGACGCTTTCGGTGGCGGCGGCGTCACGTTCTTGGTAGGAGACGAAGTATTGACCTTGCCTAGCGTTTCAGGCTTCGGAAGGTTGTTCTTGTGGCCTGCCATTAACAAACAAACCCAGGATCAGCCGAAGTGAGCATTACAACACGGAAGACACTTGCCTTTGTTAGACGACGACTCTTGTGTAGCATGAGAATGCGAGGGCGCTGCGAACAAGACAGAAAGTGGATTCATGGAGTTGGAAGATCGGTTCCCAGTCCCTTTCGCTAAAATTGCACATTAAATTAAGTGGAGGGATAGTGAAGATGGCATCCTCACATCCAGCGGAAGGAACTGGCAGCGACGCTTTCGCTGGTGGCGGCGGGGGCAAGTTCTTGGTAGGTGGGTTAATCGGCCCCTGGAACCAATCACTCATCGTAGACTTTGGAGCGTCGTTCTTGTGGCCTTGCATTAACAAACAAATCCGGGATCAGTCGAGATAACATCGCGATTAGGATGTGAAAAAAGGCTTGCCTTTGTTGGACGTCTCTTGTGCAGGATGAGAATGCGAAGATGCTAAGGAGAAAAGAGAAAATCAATCATCCAAGAATAAGGTGGAATACCATTCGAAGCTTACCCTTGTGGTTATGCGACGGACTCTCAGGACCTTTAGCGGATTGACCTGGCACGTCGAGTTGGAAGGTTGAATGATGTGAGAAGAGACGGACATGATGCTATCTTACCTCCGCGTGGGATGTGTTGAGTTGTTGTCTGAACCTTTGAAGAACCACTAACAGTATCTATGTAGATCCTTCAGTACTTATGAGACGCGGGCGGCAATGAGTAGGTTTACTTTTTCCCGAGTTTTTTGGTTCTTGATGGGTTGGGAACACTGAAAATATACTTTGAGGGGTCGGAGCTTGGTTCTGTGCTTTCTGAGTACGAGCATGAGGAACTGAGTTCGGGGCCGGAGGGTGACCTATATTGTATAAGCGTAGATAGTAAAGATGGCAATGCGACAATGCTTACCCCCAGTGACGGGCTGAGAATGTTTCGGTTTCGGTGCTTGGGGTTTCGAAGAAGCATTGGCTGTATGAAGGAACGTCGGTAACATGGGGGTGAAAATGAGGACAGAGATATTAGTCTTACGTTGTGGGACAGGTGCATGCCCTTGCGCTTTCTGAGGATTATTGTTCGAGCCATTTCCATGTTTAGCTGCCGAAGATTCGGTTACTGGAAAGAAAGTTATGCTCTGGAAAACTTACGCGCAGCGTGATGCATTGATCGATCTTGAGATGCCTTATGTCCAGACGTTGCTTCCGCTAGCGAGAGAGACACAAGAGATGAGAAGGACGTAGATTCGAAGATATGTTCATCAGAAATTCGGGCCTTGTCTACAGGACCGGTGTAGACCTACGTAGATCTACAGAGTTCATGTGGGCAAGTCCCGATTTCCTGATGCTTACCTCCGCCAAAAATCCAATTTAGACCATTGGCAGCTTGAGATTTGGGTGCTCCATTACCGATACCTTGAGCTGAGGTGAAAGACATGAGTGGTAGCTTGACTGCGTTGAGGTTAGAGGCTTACATTTAGTTCCGTTCGATGAACGATTTGCGGCAACTTGTGGTTGTGGGGGTTTGGGTGTAGTACCTGGCAACACGCATCAGTATACTGTGATTTCGGAGGGTAAAGTTACTTGATTTACGGGTCTGGGGCTTGGAGCTTGATGGTTGATTTGACGATGTTGGAGGCTTTGAAGATGCTTTACCAACTAAGAGCACATTAGCACGATAGACGTAGATGAAAGAGCCACACTAATCACGATTGCCTGTATTTGCAGATCGATTCTTATTTGTAGGTTGGGGGTTAGGAGAAGGAGTTGGCTTTCCTCCTCCAGTGGCTTGCTTGGAAGACTTGCGGTTGGCCATGGCTGATCGATGAAAGGATGGGAATTGTATACGATCAGTCGAAGAGGTATAAGTACCTGTCCACAACTGCGCAGGGAGATTGTCGGCGTAGACACTGATAACATTGACATTGTGGGAAAAGAGGTCCGGTGACTAGAACTATTGCTGCGGTGAGATCGATAGGTGATAAGGAGTGGGGCGTGTTAGATGGTACTAACAACTGGGAAGTGATCATGATAGGCGCCCATTAGCTTCGCTCAAAGCTGGGCCGCAACCAAGTTCTTGCCATACGTGTGAGGCCCCCAGCTACAAGGACATGGTTTGAGATTACATAATATTAACCACTACCGTGACGCGGATTTTGCATCTCAAGACTAGTCTCCCGTAGTCAGACCAATTATATCACGTGTCTTTGTTGACTAGGTTGAGGACGACAGTGATATTATATCTCAAGACTACCACCGCCATGCCTTCCGCTGCCACTCCTGTTGATCTCTCTTTTATTGGCGCTGCCACTGTGAGACTGGTGGGGTATGAATTTCAGCTGTTTAAGTAACAAAATAGGAAATATCTAATATAAATGGCTGAATATATGGTGGATGAATTTGGGGTGAATTTTCATACCGTAAATTTCAAACCTCAAATGGATGAAGGTCAGACATATGTTATTATGACTTTTTCATAAGTGAATAGGATGGAATTTCTTCTTGTAAATGAATGAATTATAGGGTGCTTTTAATACTGTAGATTTCAACCATTGAATAAATGGAAGTCAGACATATATTATTACAGGTCCTTCATGAATAAACAGGATAGAAATTTACAAAAGTGTTACTCATTACAAACTCAATTGCTGACTTCATTACAAAAGTGTTACTGACTTCATTACAAAGTGTTACTGATTTCATTACAAACCTAATTACTGACTTCATTACAAAGTGTTACTGATTTCATTACAAACCTAATTACTGACTTCATTACAAAAGTATTACTGATTTTATTACAAACTTATAACTACTGACTTCATTACAAAAGTGTTACTGATTTCACTACAAACTCAATTACTGACTTCATTACAAAAGTGTTACTGATTTCATTACAAACTTAATTACTGACTTCATTACAAAAGTGTTACTCATTTCATTACAAACTCAATTACTGACTTCATTACAAAAGTGTTACTCATTCATTACAAACAGTTATTCACCTGTTACTAACCTCATTACAAATCATTTCTTACTTCATTACAAACTGTTATTGACCTGTTACCTATGACGGTCACTTTGTACAAATATTGTTTTCCCGCGCGCTTGGGTTACTTACACACGCGCGTTGCTACGAAACGATAACATTTCGTACGATACTGATACTTACACTCTATGCATCAAGCATACATTGTCCAAGCAATGTCTAACCAAGCGCCTCATTAGTAGCCTAAGAGCTGCCGCCTCGATGACCACCGGCCTTCCCTACACCATTCCTCTACAGTATTTCAAGAAATGGGCATGACTGGACTCCCTGTGATCTGTGCTTACACGTCAGTGAGGAGTAGGGCTTAGTTCATTGATTCGTTGATGAATGCTAGGGTTTAGCAAGGCCTGGCGCTGCTTGACGATGAGTCCACAAGATGGGTGATTGGGAGGAATGACGAGACAGTATGCCAAGAGGAATATGTGACGTGTCAGGCACTCAGGGTCCCAATGCTAACCCTTCCACATCACGACATCCAACATCCAACACCCTTTGACATTGACCACGACTTCCCCCACACTGCACACTGCACACTGTAATAGTCCCTTCCCCTTCTAGCGCCACTACACCGACTGCACCGACGCAGTATCCCCCCCAAGTCCAACCTCAACTGCAGCACAGCTCCTCGAAACATAAGAGATCGCTTTTATTCCCTCGATGCACCCTTCCATCACCTTCTGCCCTAATCCCTCAGCCCAAAATCCCTCAGCATCCTCATGTCACCACGTCACCTTTCTGGAGTCCTACTCACTGCCATCAACTCGTTTCACTGCCAACGCATCAGTGACAACGGCCAGTGCAGCCACAAATGAAGAAGGATACGGCACCCGATCAGAAAATGGACAACGACAGCCAGCATCTGAAGCGACGGTACCCGAACGGATCAAAGCCCTCACCTGAAGCAGAAGACCGTTTGGTACGAGGGCCACTTCGAACCGGGCTCCTTACAGCAACTGTATCACGACAGCATCCGCTCGAGGGTTTTTTTTTGTATTTTCTTGTGAATTTCAATCTTAGTTCGATATGTAATTACTATGGATATGATTAACGCTACATAGTAAATTAATTTCTAGTACAATTTACTACAAAACAAGAAGAGCCTCTAGATCTTATGTGCCTTGCAGTAATTTTGATACAGATTTTTCAGTAACTTCGTCGATGTAAAGCGAAATCGCACCTGATGCAAGGTCGCGCGCGAGAAATGCCAGATCGCGCGGAAAATAATATTTGTACAAAGTAACCGCCATAGTTACCAACCTCAATACAAAGAGATACTGACTT